>VNJQ01006313.1:0-12585 GCA_008042515.1 Drosophila truncata | reverse complement strand
GACCAGTCAAAATCGTAAATAAAATTATTCAGCCGGTCGAAGTCCGACTTGCGAAAGCAGTAGACTCTTTTGGCTGGACGATCGGATATATTCTGTATATCAGCACCAATGTCGAGTGTCACATCGAAAGTAGGATGATAGGGATCTTCAGGTAGCGTCAGCGGCGCAACTCTCGCTAAACTAACTCTTGCCGGATCAGAGACAAAACAAAGATCAAGCAAGCGCCCTAAGGAATTTCGTACATGGTTGACTTGAGACAGTGAAATGTCGAACAAGCCAGCAATAAAATCATGTTGTGTTGAAGATTGAAGTGTGTTAGAAGAGTTATTGGAGACAGTGAAATGTCGAACAAGCCAGCAATAAAATCATGTTGTGTTGAAGATTGAAGTGTGTTAGAGGAGTTATTTAAGGACCAAATAGCCCCAGGGATATTAAAATCACCCAGGACTACTAAATGGTCCCTATCAGAAAGACTGTTGGAAACCATCCGAATGGCGGAAAGGTGGTTCCAAAAAATAGGAAGTTCCGACAATGGAGGAATGTAGGAACATGTAATAAAAATAGAGCTACCATTGAATAATAGCTTTACACAAAGGAATTCAACATCGCTGTATTCCTCGAAAGTTAATAATTCTGACGTGAGAGTGGAGTTAACCGCTATAAGGACCCCACACCCGCGTCTGACAGGCCGATCTAGCCGATAAATCGTGAACGCAGCTGGAAAAACTTCGGAGCTTAGAATCTCCGGCTTTAACTAGGTTTCTATGAACACAATAACATGGGAGGCGAATGCAAAACTATCAGAATACAATTTCGGCAGCTTACTACGTAAGCCTATTGCATTCTGATAGGAGATTGACAGAGAGGTGATTAGTTTTTATGGACAGGGTGGGAGGACGTAGACGGTGCAGTGGTCAGATCAGGCCTGGGAAGACTTATTCCAACAGGCCGTTTCTTTTTCTTAGCTTCATATTCTTTGACAACCACATACTCCGGCCAGAATTTGGTAGAGCATATCGTGCCAAAGAATTCGTTTGGGACATTTATTTTGAAAGATGATATGTCCCTAGCTTAAGAAAATTTAAATTTTTCCACCTTTAACTTTAAATTTTCGGCTCTGACTTTGCCTCGTATAAAGGCAATGACATTCTCCGATGTTTGACCAGGGGAGAGCCGCGAAACAAATATCTGTTTCGTAGGTGGGATTGCAATAAGGGCATTTGGCAAGACAGACTGAGTATCTGTCGTGCCATTATCGGCCGGTAGACCGGTCTTTATACCGTGGGGGGTTAAATAGACGGGGCTATGCGGGGTCAAAATGTGTGATCCCCTAGGGGATGAAGCGGATATTACCGGCGGAACGGTCAGTCCCACGGCACATATGGATACCGAATGTTTTCTAACACTCGATCTCAGAATTCTGGAAGTTAATTCTGAGGTCGAGGGCTGTGCCGAGGGAGGCTGTTGCTGAGAGCCCGCCGCGGGTTGCAGGGATCCGTCAACATGCTGCACACCAGTTGCAGTTTTTTTGCGCCTTGGAGACTCATTTAATAGCGTAAGGCTACTAAATTGTTTGTCAAGCGCTAAGAACATGTTATGAGTTTTATGAAAACTCGATAACACCTCCTTAAAACCGCCCGTGGTCTGCCGCATGAAGGACAACATTTTCCTTTTAACGTCGCGACAGGCTTCGCAACAATAACGTAAGCCGATATTTTTCCTCACATCATCAACCGTCCGGCCGGCAACCCCAATGCACTTTGCATGCAAAATATTGTCGCACAACCAGCAGCCGATGGTGAGATCACTAGACGTAATTACCTTTTTGCAGGTTTTAGCAAAGCAGACGATATTCGAAGACATTGTAAAGACTTACCACTGTACTTGTTACGTTAATGAGAGGGAGCGACAGATAAGATAAAAGTGCAGCTGCACAGAGAGAGTTGGAGAGTGGGAGAGCGTGAGAGCAGGAGAGCGTGGGAGTAAGCAAGCTTAGGAAAGTTTAGCTGTCGCGACGGCGCAACAACGGCTAAACGGGAGAGGCACAAAAAGGAATGCAAAAATGCAAGAAAAACAATCACTGCAGCACAATTAAATTGTGAAAATAAAAGAGATTAAATGCACAAATAAATATAGCTGCATGCACACGAAGTGAACGAGAACTATGAAGAATGCAAAGTAGAAGTTTTAAATAAACCCAGATGGTTTTTAGCAAAGTTATTACACAAAAACGAGAGCGCAAGAAAAAAACACGACCGTTCACTTTGAAGGAGAAAGGCTTAACAATCAAAAAACATAAGGTAATAAATACCAAAATACCAAAAAAAAACATACAAAAAAAGCATAGGGTGCAACTGATTTGCAGCGTATATTACTTGAATATGTTTTTCATTTCTTTATTTATTTATCTCTGGGGCAAGTAAAGTCGCGAAAAGATATGGAATCAATTGATTATAGTTCAGAAATACTTAATCTATTAGAAATTCCCATAATATAAGTTTATTTTTAGTTAAAAGACGTAAAAATAATAGAAAAATCTAAATTGAGATACAATTTTTTTTTAATTTTAAAAATATTTTTATTTGAGCAAATCGATAAAAATAAAGCTAAAAAATTAAATAAAAAATCTCTCTAAAAAATCGGTTTCCATAAGAAAATTCGATTTTTTCACTTTGATACCCTATAAAAAGGCAAAAAAGTGGGCGTGGCACGTTGTCCAATACATATATAAATTTTACAATATTTAGCTGTCAAATGCCCTTTAAATTATTTGATTATCTTATTTGGTTCAAAAGGTATGAGTTTCGCAAGCTCAAGTCAGAAAAGGCGCCACTGTGCGATGCCCAAGGTCTGGTGGATTAGCGAATGATGGCTCTAAGCTGCATGTTATCGATGAGCTGCTCCACCTCGGCCATCCTAGCCAGCGCTAGCTGTCGCACTGGCTCTATACTGGCAGGATACTGGGAGGTGCGGTGGAATACAGTAAATTTCGCGGCCGAGCATACGGGGAATAAAGGTTCATTACGCAGCAAAAAGTCCATGCCAGCAGGCTATGAATGGTCCGATGGTCCGGCGGCGCACGGCAGTTGTTTTTACAGATCCATATCGCTTAGTAGGGAGACGGTGGTACCAGTGTCTTCGATCAGTCATAAAGGAAGTCTCTGTACGAAGATTAAACAATATACCATGTACGGCGCCGGCATCCATTGCTCGGGAATACACCTGACGCGCCTGTACGTGGTCCAGATTGGATACATCAGTTTAACTGATGTGCTCTGCTGGCAGAGTGTCGGTCGCTCCCTGCTGGCGTCACGCGGCCCCGTCAGTGTGCCGGCTGGCCTCCGTTGTTCCCAGATTTTTACAGAGCTTTTACTTAAATCTTCGCAATTTAAGACTACCTCATGAATTTTTCCCTTTTTTTTTGTATGAAAAAATTCTTCTTTGAGGTAAATTTCTGCATTAATCTTTTTAAAAAAATAAAACCAACTAAAAAGTCTTTATCAAGATTTACTCTAATTCTATTTGCTTTAACTCTATTTTGGATTGCTACTTCTTGGGGGTCACCGTGCGTTCTCTGCCCTATATAAATAGCAAGCTGTGACCCCGGTATCTAGCAATATTTTTATGTCCTTTTTAGTTTGGAGTGCTCTCTGAATATATAGAAAGGGAAGAAAGGGAACTCCTCCTTCCCTTAAAAAATGGTTCTCGTTAGTGTTATTAATACACATATTTTTATATGGCTGCTATTGAGTTTGGCCACAACGTTCCAGTAATCAAGATTCTAAGAACGTTGGCCCTGTTCTTTTTATTCAATCGTGACTTGAGAGGTTGAACCATATGTCCTAATTGTTTTGCCAATAAGTTTTTGATATACTAAATTGTCATACTCTAGAACAGACACATTGCCATGCCTAAGAACACTTAGCACATGTTTGATTGCGTAAATGGGACGTTTCTCGCTGTAGGCGAAATCTAAACGGGCAGAATGGCGTTGAAGTTCAAAACGGTACCTTGACTAGTGGTGGTCGTTCAGACGTCCAGTGATATTGTTTCGAAGGATGGTGAGAGCTCTTACCTATTTACAACAATTTCATGGTATTTACAGAAGACTCACGCCAACTTACTAAAGCCCTAAAACATCCCGACATTTCCGAATGAGATTTCAATGCAAATGAATTTATCGTCAACCTCTATTTGTTGGTATTCTTGTTATAAGTTCTTCCCTTAGTAGGGTCGACTGATACTGCAGCTGAAGGGTTTCATAGGCTATCAATTGAGCGATCAGTTCAACAGTTAGTTGTTGAGTCATTGTTGAAAATTGTTTCAAAATGGGTCAAACAATTATCTCTTGATGGAAAATTAATATAATAAAGTAAAATCTAACGCTATATTTTCTACCTCACTCGGGTCCTCGGTGACGGGTCTTCTGTTGACTTACTTTTTTCCGTATTCTTCTGGTATGAATCGGTAATCGAATTTGATTTAAGAATTTATTCACTTGAATTTATCAGTCTTCGTGTTCCAATTATTGGAGAACTAATGTGTTGTTATATTTCATTTGATTTTATTTTGTTTAAAAAAGATTGTGACACCGTTGTTGGTGTTGAAGTCATAGGGTTAGTTTTAGATGAGCAATGTTTATCTCTCCTTTGAAATAAAAATTTTTTTTGTTAAAGATTTAAAATATATTATTGCCTTTATTGAACCATCAATCAGAGCTTAAAAAATAATTTATGATTCTAATTATCCAGAGTTTAAGAGATGGCTATATCCAGCCACTTTTAGCGGAAAATAGCTATTTTTATAGTAATAGCTATTGGTTTTGCATAGAAAACCAAATGCTAGCTATATTATTTTCTCATATCTGGACTTTTGTCAGTTGCTGATAACGGACCTGACGAAGTCGTTTTCGTTCCTTTACCCACTCACACATATGCAACTTTGGCTTGTGATTGTGATGGTGCCGAGCCCTGGTTTGGACTAAGTGATTGCGCTTGGGGGGATTATTTATTTCTAGCTGTGGAGCGTTAAATTATTTGGTATAATCTTTGCAGATGCATTTAAATGTGTCAGAATTTTTTTTAACACAGTTATTTCTCGTCATTAAAGCATCTTACTAGTATTCCTTCTTGTTTCTTGACAGTATTATCCTAGATTTGCCTGTTTTGTGAGAGTGATTTGTATGATTTAACAAAATCGAGTTTTATTTTATTAAATTGTTCATATAATTTATTCCATTCCATTACAAGTTACACTAACTGTATTTAGTTTAGGCATTTTTTTTTTTTATATTTAATTTTATTTTCTCATTGTTTACAAAGTAGGTTGTGGTTTTATTGTAAATATTGATAATGTTGTTTGCGCTTTTTTTTACATTTTGTCCAGATCATTCGACCGGCTCACATACTTCTTTTTTAAGCATTTATTATGCAACTTGTTTAATTTATAAAAAAAAATTGGCGCAGATTATAACAACTTTTGTTAGCTATATTGTAATAGTATCAATGTCTACTTTCCGTGACTCTATTTTATTATTATGCAGAGGGATCCCACTTGTAACGAACCCCTGGTCAGGATAACACTCAGCCGGGTCCAGAGAGGATCATACAAGATATTTGTATGTTGGGACTAAGGATTTTGTATTGGAAATTCGTTATTTGTGAATCCTAACCTCAAATTGTCGCGTTCCGGTTCCGAAAACTCGCCAAGGACGGCCCCGGGCGGTCCGGAGAGGAGTATCGCGCGGATAGGTGCTGAAAAAAGGCGGAGGAGATTCCGACGGAGTCGGTGGGGCGGACTCCGGTGAGAACCTTGGAGGCGGCGAGAGGGGACTTAGTGGCGGTGCCGCCGGTAAAGACCTTGGGGCTGCCGGGGAGAGCGTCTCCGGTAAAAGAAAACCTTGGAGCAGCCGAAAGGGATCGGTTCCGGTAGAAACACCTTGGAGCCGGTGGAGAGAGGAGAGTGTAGGGGCCGCACGAGAAGGGGCAAAGGGCACTAGAACCTGGAAAAGGCGGAAAAAAAAAACAAAAGAGAGACCCACCCGCAGAGAGAACGCTGGATTTTTGTGGCTATATACTTCTGTATTTATTATTTCCAGAAATTTATTACGTGATTAATCTCACAGTGGGCCAAATCAAGGGGAATTTTTGGGCGAAAGGCGGGAAGAATAAATTTGTTTATATGGCTAGACTTACGTGCCGCTTATGTTCACCAGGAAAAGACTGGCCGTGGCTGAACGTAAAGCAGGGGCGGATTCGCGGCGGGCGCAGGCGCGGATTCGCAGCGGGCGCAGGCGCGTGGTCTCAGTGGGCGTGGCGTCCCCGGCGGTCTCGCGGTCACGGGCACTGGCGTCGACTCTGCCGGCGGGACTGGCGAGAGGATGGCTCGCGGCGGCTGCGCGAAGGCGGAAATCGCACGTGCGGCAGCCCACGGGCGGTTATACCTGCGGCGTGGCGACTGCGCACGGGCGAAGGTGGCTGGCCGCGAATCACCTGCGTTGGCGTAGGTCACGGCCGGCGTCACACGCGTGGCGGCCCACGGGCGGCTGTACCTGCGACGTGGTGGCGGCGCACGGGCGGCGGACGGCCTGGAAATGACACACTCGCGAACGCGGGAGGGATACGCGTTGCCGATCGCACTGGCAGGTGGCGGTCACTGGCGGCTCTGCCGGTGGCGCGGATTGGCGGCGGGCGCAGAGTATGAGCACTGGGGCCGCTGATCGTCACTGTTGATGGTTTTGCGTGGGTGGCTGCGGGGCAGCAGTTGCACTCGCGACACTAGCTTGTGCCGACGGCGTCGCACTGACGGTAGCGGCGAGCAGCGGTAGCACTTGCGCACGACCGGAGTGGCAGCAGTGGCGCGATGGCACTCTGCACACGAGGCGGATAAAAAAAGTCACGGCGGCGGGACAACACGTGCAGGTCGGGTGATCTGCTTGCGATGAAAGCAGATTATAATAATGCCGCCAAGCTATACTTCGCGGGGCGGTTGGCGGTCGTGCTACCGCTCATCGGTCGCCTTCAGTGCGGCGGGTCTGCTCCCGGTGCCTTTGCTCGCGGATAACGGATGCAGCCATTTCTGCAGCCGTATTCAAGTTGGAGGTGCTCTCCAGCATACGGCTGATCAGGTTCTCGGGTGTGAGGGTACTGTACGTGGCTGCCTCATGAGCTGCCCGTTCTGCTGAGAATAGCGGGCACACGAAAAAGGCCTGCTCTGCGTCCTCGATGGTATGCCTTGAAGCATCCATTTCCTGTGATGATCTGCGTGGTGTGGTAGTCTAGCTGCCCGTGTCCTCTCAGCAGCCAAGGAGCCAGTTCGGGGATGAGCTTGTAGGTCCATCGCCCTGTGCTCGCGTTGTCCCATCTCTCTTGCCACCGGGCAATAGTGCTGCTTCGCTGGATCCTGCTGCCCGAAATTCCTGATCTGCGCTCGTCTGCCAGCAGTTCTATTGGGATTGCTGGCGATACCACCAATGCAGCTTCCTCAGACACGGTGCAGAAGCAGCTGGAGCTCATCACTGTTGCTATCAGTCGACTGCTGCGCTACTTGGGGCCGCGCGTGTTAGCCATTATCCTAGAGGTTGCAGCGGTGGCCTTGGATGCCTTGGTCGCCGCAAACTCCAAGTGTGTCTTGAAATTGAGCCTGTGGTCAATCATAACTCCAAGGTACTTTATGGCCGGACTAGACTCGATGACTGTCGAGCCGACCCTGAAGTTTACCTTTTCGACGGCCTTTGTGATACTTATTAGTACTGCTTCAGTTTTGTGTTCGGCAAGCGAGAGTCCATTTTCTGCCAGCCAGGACATCATTATATCAATTGCGAGGCTGCATTTGGCGGAGACGTCGGCCGAGTGCTTATCCACCGTGACCAGCGCTATGTTCCGCGAAGCCACTGCGACGCAGCCATCAGGCAGCTGTAGCCGCAGGATCCCGTCGTACATTACGTTCCCCAAGATTGGCCCTAGAACAGAGCCCTGGCCCTACGCCTCCTGTCACGTGGTGCACCTGGTTGTCGTCATCGGACGTGTACAGCAGGACTCAATCCTTGAAGTAGCCGCCTATCAGGAGGGTGAGATTCCCAGATATGCCGCTACGCTGGAGTGCCTGCAGGATTAAGCTCAACTTTGCCTAATTGAAGGCGTTTTTGACGTCTAAGGTACATCCCAGGCAATATTGCTTGGCGCCTCCCTGCCATCTTTCGCCTTCGATCGCGTTTGCCGCCATCTGTGTTACCTCGCAAATCACGTCGATCGTACTTCGATTCTTCCTGAAGCCGTGCTGCTGATTGGAAAAGGCTCCTCGCTTTTCGATCTCCCTCTCCAGTTTGGTGCAGATGATGCGCTCGAATATCTTCCCCAGTGTGTTGAGCATACAAAGGGGGCGAATGAGGTTGGGTCGTCGTTCATCTTGCCTGGTTTCGGGATGAAGACTATCCTTTGCTCCTTCCAGGCTTTCGGAAAGGTATGCTCTGTAATGCTCTGTAATGCACCAGTGCAGCGTTAGGGAACGCGGGGAACAGCGTAAAGACTATTACACCAAGTTGCCCCTGGGAGGTTGGAGTCGGCGCACAGCGGCCGATTTGGCTATTCTAGCGTCAGATAAGGCAAATTTTCGACTATTAAAATTCATAAAAATTTTGTTTCCTACCGATAGTCAAATAATTAAATATCGCTAAAAAAATATCAAAACCTATAAACTTGATCGACTATATCAGCTTTAAGCTCTCAAAGCTAACAAATATAACTAGACAATTTTCAGGTCTTTAATTTGGCTTGATCGACGTCTTTTTATATTTGCGACAGTTTTTTTTATTTTGCCTGTTTGCAAGTTTGGCACTTTCTCAAAGTTCAAGGTATGCAGTACACGAAAATAAATGTTTTTTGACCTGTGAGTAGATGTTGTATTCGTAATTTGTGCTTAAAAACAGCAATGTTTGTAGTACCCTTTTTTATAATAAATTTCAACTTCTATACAGTTAAACTTTGTGAAGCTCCCCTCGGCCCGCAAAAAAGATAGCGATATTTTCAGCAAGACAGCTTCTTTTGAATTGCAGGCAAAAATCCACTTTATGGACTGCAATGACCAAGGGGACAATTCGGATTCAGACTCAGGAGACACTTCGGATGTAGACTAGGAAAATTAAAACTGTTTTCTGTTTTTTGTTTTTAAATATGTTCTTTATTTAAAACCAAAAAAAAATATAATTAAATTTAATTTAAATAAATAAACAAAAAATATAAAAATATAAAAATTAACTAAATTAAAATTACTAAATTATATTTCTTATTGGGTTAACATTCCAAAAAAATGTGAAACTTTCTTAAAATTTCATTATTTTTAATGATATTCCATATCTGAAGCTAAATTACCCAAATCAGACACTGTGCGGCGGCCTGTAAAGCTTTCCCATGACCATCTTGTAGGCGGAGTGAATGGTTCTTGGTCTGCTGCATCACACAGATCCTGGACACATTATTTCTTACTCGTCCTCCTTGTGACTGGATTCGAACAGCGCTTACGTGGGACGTCCTCCGTTACCTTGGGATCCCCGCCTTGCAGATAAGCACTCCCTCCTCGCACCGGCTACCTCCTGGTTCCACCAGGGGACTGGCCGCCGACCATCACTCTTAGTGGAGGTCCCCATTGCGGCATCACAGGCAAACTTTATCCTCGCAGATAGTCTGGCTACCCCGCAGTTTGCATCGCCATTGATAGTTCTGTCGTTCATGCTGGCTAGGAGCACGTCCACGTATAGGGTGTGTACCCTGTACGCAGGTTGTCTGATGGATGGGCTCTGCTGCCTGTGCCTCGTCTTCGTTATGATTGCTGCATGGTCACTGTATGCGAGCAGGTCCGTGACCTCCCAGCGGCTGTTCCGTAAAAGCTGCGGGCTGGCGAAGGTCAGGTTGATGACGGACTCCCTGCCTGCCTTCTAAAGGTACATCTTTATCCAACATTGAGAAGGCAGACGTCTACTGTGGCCATTGCATCCAGGAGGACGGTTCCCCGCTGTGTCGTCCTTAAGCTCCCCCATGTGGTGGACCAAGCGTTGAAATCACCAGCGATTAGCACCGGGGATCGGCCACGGGCATCACGGGCGATCTCCTGCACTACGTCCCTTAAGGCAGCTATATGCAAGCTCCGAGCTAGGTAGCAGCTATTTTATTGTTGTTCCCAAAACCTTTGCCCTGGTGTATCCAGGTCTCGACGCCCTCTGCGATAGGTGTTCGATAGGTCCCAGATACCCAATCTGGCTGGAGGACCGAGAAGCTATTGATACCCTCACTCTGCTTACTGGGGTCTGCCTCTCGCGAAGATGGTTGCACTGACACGCGAACTACATGGAGCTCTGCGTTACCGACCACCTTCTCAAAAGCTGCTGTCACGCGCTCTGCTTGTAGCACAGTCACCGCATACAGCGCAACTGACGCTCTCAGGGATTCGGGGCAGCTTCGAGGGACAGCGGTGGGTGGCACGCAAGCCGCGTGGTACGGGTCCTTCGGGCGCGTCGGTGCAAGTGCGTGCCCAAACGACAAGCGGTGAACTTCTCCGGATGGGTACGGGACTAGCAGCGGGACGCGGCTGGCTGCGTAGGTTATAAAATTGTACTTATATTACTGCCCGTTACAATGATTCCTTCTTAATTAACTGTTTTTGCCCCCCGTGGTTGCCAGGCAACATGTGGCTCGGCGTGGTTGCACGTGCGTGAGTAGGTGTGTGTGGCGGCGTATCGTCTCTATCAAATGGTTTTGGGTCACAATTGGAAACTTTCTTCGCACTTGGATTACTCAGGAGAAAAGAACTGGCGTCTGGTCACTATGGCAATCGCACCTTGTACGAGCTTCTCGTTTCGCGAACTAGTTCCGTCTCATTGGATCCAGCTTCTTCCGATATGTGCACAGGGAATTTTTGTTAGCTAATTTGCTATATTTTACAAAAGCTTAACAGGCTTTAGGTGCTGACTAAGACTAACGTATTATAGGTATCCCAAAATATCCGATATTTTATAACTATGAATATTGCAATGCTTAATGTACAGTTTATAATGTGTTGCATTCTGACGGCAATCGATAGCCGCAGGCGAAACAAATATCGCCTGGGATGCGCACCAAAAGTAGGTTGGCAGGGCCAAAAGAGGGGAAGCGAAGGGGCCACCTACGATCCACACCCAAGAGAGGGGAAAGTGGATGGTAGGTGAGGATCAGGAGAGGAGAGCACGGAGCGAGTGCATCCACCAACACCAAGATCTAATGCAGAGCACTGGCCTTGAAAGCGGTTCTCGACCTCGGTGAAGAGAGGCGAGAATAGCGGAAAAGGAATCGACGGGAACCGAGCCCATAAATAGGGCAAGGTAACGGCCATTTCGAAGAATCCGTGCCAGAACGTCGAGACCCGCGGGCGGAAAGAAAAGAAATACGTAAACCGATCGGCGGGAAATATATGTATATAGAAATAAAACGTGAGTTCGTGCGTGAAGGGGAAGAAGGCTCCCAATAATTAGTGCCCAATTTTAGAGGAGACACCGACGATCACCCGATCAGGAGATCGAGGGAAGCGGAAAACGAGGCTATTGGAGAAGGCGGAAAAATAAGTGAGTTCGTTCCAAATGGAACCTAACTTATAATTGAAAAGAAATTTTAAACGGGTTTCAGAGGCCCAAGTTCCGATCTCGGGACAAGGATTTCGACCCGGGAACACCGTGTGGACCCGGGATAGCTTTTTTTCGTCCATTCCAACCTGAAAATAAATCCGCCGCCATACGGAGGGATCGACCACCCGCAGAAATTTAGTCAATTTATTTATTTAATTTATTTATTCAACAAATTTATTTATTTATCTGAATTAGTTATTTATTTATCTAAATTATTTATTTATTTAAAACATTTATTTATTCCTGTTTGCGTGTATAATTTATTTATTTAATTTATTTATTCAACAAATTTATTTATTTATCTGAATTAGTTATTTATTTATCTAAATTATTTATTTATTTATCTAAACTATTTATTTATTTATTCAAATTATTTATTTATTTAAAACATTTATTTATTCCTGTTTGCGTGTATAATTATTTATTTATTTATTTATTTGTTATTTATTTATATGTGCCAGTGCTAATTATTTGGTAAAGTCCGTTCGATTTGTCTATGTATTAGAATTTGTTAATTTATTAATCCGGCGAAATCTAGCCGAAAATGCACGAAAATTAGACAAAGACAATTAAACGGTTACAAAAGCGCTTAAAAACAAATGGAGGCACTATATTAAATACAATTTAAATGCAAAGATATACACAATAATGGCAAACATAAACAATTTGTAAAAATATAATGTTCTTAAGATACATACATACATAATCAGCCATGAGCAAACAATTATCCTAAACTAAACTCTTAAAAATCTAAATTCCGGAAGGCTGATCTGCACCGGCCGATCCATGTTGGGGTATTTGTAGTCATCCTTCTCTAATTCGACCCGTCTCAGCCCCTTGTCTGAATTGGAGCTCCAGTTAGGATGAAATGCTGAAAGAAAGGAGGGTTAATTAATACAATCTTTAATTAATTATAAACATATTTATTTATATAC
>VNJQ01006312.1:0-12332 GCA_008042515.1 Drosophila truncata | reverse complement strand
CTGGTCAGTGCTGATAATGCCACGTCACGCCCCCTGTTTGTGGTAACCCGCACCAACCGGTTACGCGTACGTGTCCACGTTCCCCAGGATGCTGCTCTGACAGTCAAAGTGGGTGATCCAGCCTCGATCGTGGTGCCGGAACGACCTGGTCAGACTTTCAAAGGCACAGTGACACGAACAGGGCACGCGCTGGAACAGGGAAGCCGTATGCTGCCCGTCGAGATAGAAATTGATAATNTCAAAGTGGGTGATCCAGCCTCGATCGTGGTGCCGGAACGACCTGGTCAGACTTTCAAAGGCACAGTGACACGAACAGGGCACGCGCTGGAACAGGGAAGCCGTATGCTGCCCGTCGAGATAGAAATTGATAATCACGACAGTCGCCTGACAGCCGGGCTTTATGCGGAAATCCATTTTGACCTGCCACGGGCGGCCTCTGTCATCATGGTGCCCTCAGAAGCCCTCAATTATGAGGCTGATGGTCTGTCTGTTGAAACTGTCACGGCTGACAATAAAATCGCGGTTCACAAGGTCAAGATCGGCCGGGATTATGGAGATCATCTGGAAATTCTGGAGGGATTGCCAGATGGCAGCCAGCTTGTCGTGCATCCCCCGTCCGCTTTGCATGAAGGAAGTGTTGTCGCGCCACAACTCGATAAGAATCTGAAGGTGCTCTAGCGTGCGGGCTCCATTCCTTCTTCACGGGATCGCGCTGACGGCTTTGCTCGGCGGTTGCACCATGATCCCTCATTATCACAGACCGGCTGCACCGGTGTCCACGACATGGCCATCCAGCGGTGACCATCCTACCCAGACTCAGGATGATACGGCGCTCATGCAGGATTGGC
Organism: Drosophila truncata; assembly: GCA_008042515.1. Taxonomy (NCBI): domain Eukaryota; kingdom Metazoa; phylum Arthropoda; class Insecta; order Diptera; family Drosophilidae; genus Drosophila; species Drosophila truncata. The sequence goes on along the minus strand of VNJQ01006312.1, from coordinate 11,484 downwards.
GCGATTTCTATCGCGACCCCGTCATGCAGACCCTCATCGCCACGGCTCTGGAGAACAACCGGGATCTACGCATTGCGCAGCAGCAGACGGCCGCAGCCAGTTCACAATTCGACATTGAGAATGCAGCCCTGTTCCCGACTTTGAACGGAACGGCGGGTGCCAATGTCCAGAAAATGAACTCTCATATCTGGAGCCTGTCCCGCACGGACGAACCGATTTACATGCGGCAGTATGCGGTTGGTTTCGGCGTTTCCGCTTATGAAGTGGATTTGTGGGGCCGCATACGAAGTGCATCGAGAGCCTCGTTCGACCGCTATATGGCCAGCGCGCTGAACCAGCAGGCCATGCGGCTGAGTATTATTTCCAGTGTCGCGACGGCCATGCTGAACTGGGTGGCAAATGCGCAGGCGCTGACCCTGACACAGGCCGTTCTTGCCAATAGGCAGCGTACCTACGATCTGGTCAGGCAGACGGCGGACGTGGGCACCGGAACGCAACTCGATGTCGCCGAGGCTGAATCTGCTCTGCATGATGTGGAAACGAATGTTGAAATTTACACCCGTCAGAAAGCCGAAGCGTTTAACCAGTTGACCCTGCTTGTCGGGATGCCGTTACCGGACGCGACTGTCCAGTCGCTCAACGCGAAAGCATCTCTTGAAGCGGTCAGTGCTTTTCCCGAGGTTCCCGAAGGTCTGCCTTCGGAGATGATTGCGCGTCGACCAGATATTCGCGCAGCAGAAGCGGATCTGCGCGCCGCTAACGATGATATTGGCGCAGCCCGTGCTGAATTTTTCCCGAAAATCCAGATCACGGCTGCCAATGGCACGGCAAGCAACAATATTACGCGCCTGTTCCAGAGTGGGATGGGGGCGTGGAACGTGGCGCCTCAGATCACATTACCTTTGTTTGATGCAGGCCGCCTGACTGCCCAGCTCAAGCAGGCCCATAGCCGCAAACGCGAGGAAGTGGCGCGATACGAAAAAACAGTTCAGCAGGGATTCCGGGAAGTTGCGGATGCTCTGATCGGACGTGAAACATATGAGCGACAGACGAGCGCGCAGCAGAAAGCCGTTGCAGCCAACCAGCGGCAATATGACCTGGCGTTGCAGCGTTATAAGGCAGGATACGATCCGTATCTGGAGACTCTCGTGGCACAGCGGACACTTTATACAGCGCAATTGAGAGCGATTACGACACAGCTTCAGACGCTCTCTAACAGTGTCACCTTATACAAGGTGTTGGGGGGAGGTTGGAATGATACGCCCCCCAAGCGTAAGTCATCTTTCAAGGAACATATTTTGTAAAAATTCGAGAGAGATACTGTCCTGCATAGCGATACTATTATGAAAAACCCTTTCGAAGGAGTGAGCGTCTTTCTCGCAACGGTCGAAGCCAGAGGTTTTACCTCAGCTGCTAAATGTTTGGGCCTCTCGCGCTCCGCCGTTGCGAAAACAATTGGTCGCATTGAGCATCGGTTGGGCGTAAAATGGTTTGATCGTATGACCCGTCTCAACAGTTTGATGGAAGAAGGGCATCTTTACTACGAACGGTGTGTTCGTATCCTCAAAGAACTTCGAGCTTGTGAATATATCTGGAGTGCGGACACTTTAATGTCAAAGGTAGATTGAAAGTTGCGATACCGGCTTCGTTCGGTGGGCATTGTGTGGCACCATTACTGCTCGATTGGGCAGAGAAATATCAAAACCTGAATTTGGATCTTCGTTTCTCGGATACAGACCATAATTTTGTTGCCGAACGATATGACCTGACTATTCGTTGCGGATCAGTTTAGGAAGCCAATAATTTTCTAAACGTACGTAAACTTCCTGCTTGTAGATGGGTACTATGTTCAGCGCTTTCTTATGTTGTTCGATGTAGCCAACTTTATGATGTTGAAGACATTCAACACCATTATGGGGCGGCCCATGGAAAGACCATGCGTTCCTCCCAGAAATGTTTCTATCAATTCGCAGCGCATTTTCACTAGGGATACCCCGACGTAAGCTGTTCCATCAGCAGAATGCTCAATTATTTCTGAATTGAATTTATCAGTTTTCTGAAGCAAACGTTATAAAATCTTCAAGGTATTTAATATCTTCATCGGTTTCCCGATGACCAAGGAATATCTGTTTCGCAATGCCTTGTTTGCCAAGTTTCACCGGATAAAGTTCAAAGCGTGTGGCATATTCTTCCACAAGCCAGCGAGGAAGTGCTGCAACGCCCCTTCCATGCGCCACCATCACCAGCATGATGTCCGTCGTTTCAATCTGCTTCTGCTGCCGTGGTCCAATTCCCGCTGGTTGCAGAAACTGCGTGTAAATATCGAGCCGTTCAGATGGAACTGGATAGGTAATCAATGTTTCGTCTGCGAGTTGCTGCGGCAAGACAAATTTGGCTTTCCGAAGAGGATGTTCGGGGCCGACAGCCAGAACCAATTCATAGTCAAATACTGGTGTGAATTTGAGACCGGGTTTGTAAAGTGGATCAGGGGTCACCAGAATATCGATTTCATTACTGAACAGTGCGCCGATCCCGCCGAACTGGAATTTCTGTCGCACATCCACATCGACCTTTGGCCATCTTTCCAGATAGGGTGAAACGACTTTCAGAAGCCACTGATAACAGGGATGGCATTCCATTCCGATGCGCAATGTACCGCGCCCGCCATTTGCGAATTGTTCAATACGGCTTTCCGCCAGTTCAAACTGAGGGAGCAGACGGTTTGCCAAAGACAAAAGCCATTCACCGGCCTGCGTAAGAACAAGGGATCGCCCCTCCCGCCGCCATATTCTGACACCAAGCTGTTGTTCAATCTTGCGGATAGAATGGCTGAGTGCTGGTTGGGTCAGATTCAGACGCGCTCCGGCAGCCGTCAACGAACCTTCCCGTGCAACTTCCCGAATGATTGTTAGATGGCTGCGTTCCAGAATGCCCATGTTTTGTCCGATAAATGCACGAAATTCATATAGCCATAAAAATATATCATTTCAGTTCATTTTTATAAACTTCTACTATGAAGGATCATTCATTCATGCGGATGCAGACCATGGTCTCCAACGACATTCACGACCACTTTTACAGTGGATCGAACGGTGGCTTCAATCTTTCTCCCGACATTTTCAAGGAAAAGTTGGACGCGGTGAGAACTTCCGGCTGACATGACAGGCATTTTGAGCACATGGCTGTCGGAAAAGCGTATCGACAGACTGTTGTCGTGTAATTCCGAAACCCCAATTCTGTCCTTCGAGTTTGTCCCACCGCGAACTGACGCAATGGAGCAACGGCTTTGGCACTGTATCTGGCGTCTGGCGCCTCTCGCACCCCGCTTTGTCTCAATCACTTATGGGGCTGGCGGAACCACGCAGGCCGGTACTCTTTCCACGGTGTTGCGTCTGAAGCGGAATACAGACCTCATCCCCGCTGCCCACCTGACCTGTGTCGGTGCGCCCCGCGAGGCCGTAGATGACCTAGCCCGTTGCTACCGGGATGCTGGTGTTAATCATATCGTGGCTCTGCGTGGCGATCCTTCCGCAGGCGCTGTTGATGATAGTCCGCGACCAGGTGGCTATACCTATGCCAGTGATCTTGTTACCGGTCTGCGTCGTATCGCGGATTTCGATATTTCTGTCGCCGCTTATCCCGAAACCCATCCTACAGCGTTAAGCCCGGAAGCTGATCTGGATAACCTCAAGCGCAAGCTTGATGCGGGGGCCACGCGGGCCATCACGCAGTACTTCTTTGATAGTGAAATTTATCTGCGTTTTCTGGATCGGTGTCTGGCGGCCGGAATTACTGCCCCCATCATTCCTGGCATTATGCCGGTTTCGAATTACGAGCAGATCGTGCGCTTCTCGGCTGTGTGTGGGGTAACTGTTCCGGCATGGTTGAGGTATCTGTTCGATGGGACGGCGAAGAATCCTGAACTTCGTCGTATCGTTGCCAGTATGGTGGCGGTGGAACAGATCCGTACCTTGCAGACCTATGGGATTAACGAGTTTCATGTCTCCACGTTGAACCGTGCTGACCTGACGTACGCGATTGCCCATATCCTTGGGGTGCGTCCGATGCAGACGAATGCATCTCATAATGTGACAGGCCTTTTGGAAAAAACGGAAGTCCCCGATGAACGAGAAACCCCGGCAGATTTTGACTCCACCGCATGGGCACAGGAAGGTGCTCCTCCATTCATGCTGCGCACCCTGTTCGGGTGAGGTGATGGAGGCCATGACCGCATCGGGTATCGACTACACGATCTTCTTCTACAATCCGAACATCCATCCCGAGCGGGAATATCTTCTTCGCAAGGACGAAAACATCCGGTTTGCTGATAAGCATGGTATCCCCTTCGTCGATGCCGATTATGACAGGGATAACTGGTTCGCCCGTGCGAAAGGCATGGAATGGGAACCGGAACGCGGTGTGCGTTGCACCATGTGCTTCGATATGCGCTTCGAGCGCACAGCGCTTTACGCTCATGAGCATGGTTTCCCGGTGATGACCAGTTCACTCGGTATTTCACGATGGAAGAACATGGCGCAGATCAATGACTGCGGCCAACGCGCCGTATCCCTTTATGAAGGACTTTCCTACTGGGATTTCAACTGGCGCAAAGGGGGTGGCTCCGCGCGAATGATCGAGATTAGCAAGCAGGAGAAGTTCTACCAGCAGGAATATTGCGGCTGCGTCTATTCCCTGCGTGATACCAATGCTCACCGCCGCAGTCAGGGGCGTTCGCCGATCGAGCTTGGCAAGCTCTATTATGGAACTGATGATGAGGCCTGATTACACACAAGATGACGGAGCTTGTTTGTTCGGCGAAGTTCCACCCACTACGACACGTGATAATAAACCACAGCACGAACCAGTTCTGAGATGTGATGAGCCGGAGGACAGTGTCTCTGATGAGGAAAGTCAGTTCGGCTGTCCGTGTTGTATAAACCCGTGGTTCCGTTGATCTGGACAAAATACTGTTTGAACGGTGAAACGACCCATACATCATGCCCTTGTCAGAGATATTCTGTCTTATCTCCATGCACCTGAACGTCTGGCCCTTTCAAAGGGCGAACGTCTCACCCGTTTTGTGGATTTTCTTTCAGAACATCACAGGATTATTGTTTGCCGAAAGCAGGAATGTCGGAAACGACTGCGTCGGTTCGAGCACATTCTGGAGATGGCGTGCCCCACGCCCAATAAAGCGCGCGATATTGGAAAACTGATCACGACAGTGGAGGAAATCTGCACACGTCCTTTCACACCAGCCACTCTTCAGGATGCTTTGGGAGTTTCCAGTCGGGAACGTATCAGATGGACGCGTGACGGCAAGCTTCGGCCGATTGGAACGAAAATGATAAAGGATCGAGGGCGTTTCTCGCTGGCTTTATACAGTGCGGAAGACGTGGTGAGACTGCTGATGGCTCCGGAAATTCTGGCATCATGGAGGGCAAGACCTGTGTCCTGCCGTCCATGATAGAAACCCGCAGAGCTACCTAGCCGACCGAAAGTTCTTTTCGAACAATTTCCGCACCTGCACCCAGAGCACCCAGTTTTCCACGCGCTACATCACGCGGTAACGGTGCCATACCGCAATTGGTGCAGGGGTAAAGCTTGTCAGCATCAACAAACTGAAGTGCTTTTCGCAGAATATCGGCGACTTTTTCAGGCGTCTCAATGGTTTTGGTGGCCACGTCAATGGCGCCAACCATGACCTTTTTTCCACGAATGAGTTCGATCAGATCCATTGGAACGCGGGAGTTCTGACATTCCAATGAAATCAGATCGATATTGGATTTTTGCAGTTTGGGAAAGATTTCTTCATACTGACGCCACTCTTCCCCAAGAGCATTTTTCCAATCGATATTGGCTTTGATGCCGTAACCATAACAGATATGAACTGCTGTCTCGCACTTCAGCCCTTCAATAGCTTTCTCTAATGTGGCAATGCCCCAGTCATTGACCTCATCAAAGAAAACATTGAAGGCGGGTTCATCGAACTGGATGATGTCGACACCAGCCGCTTCCAGTTCTTTTGCTTCCTGATTGAGAATTTTGGCAAATTCCCAGGCGAGTTTTTCACGGCTTTTGTAGTGGCCATCATAGAGCGTGTCGATCATCGTCATGGGGCCGGGGAGCGCCCATTTGATAGGTTTCTTTGTCAGGGTGCGTAAAAACTTTGCATCCTCGACAAAAACCGGTTTTTCACGCGCTACGGCGCCGACAACGGATGGTACGCTCGCATCGTAGCGGTTGCGAATTTTGACTGTCTGACGGTTCTCGAAATCGACACCACTGAGATGCTCAATAAAGGTCGTGACGAAATGCTGACGCGTCTGCTCGCCGTCACTGACGATATCAATGCCAGCACGGTTCTGATCGTCCAGCGTCAGGCGAAGCGCATCCTGCTTACCTTCGACCAGCTCTTCCCCCTGCAATTTCCAGGGGGACCAGAGTGTCTCAGGCTGTGCGAGCCATGAGGGTTTCGGCAGGCTGCCAGCCGTTGAGGTGGGGAGGAGTGTTTTCATGAGAGGTAACCTTGTATTTCTGATGGATCAGGCGACGTAACCGGCAGACCATTTTTCGAGAATATCGTGATATGGCTTGATGAAATGCTCGTCCGTATAGTGTCCCTGTGAGATCGCCAGTTGTGTACGCTCCTCCCGATCGTAGACAATGCGGGTGTTGGAATAGTCCTGATGTTTTAGGCTCGGTTGATAACAGTCAGCCGCAGCAGAATTGGCATTGTAAATTTCAGGACGGTAAATTTTCTGAAAAGATTCCATCACGCTGATGGTGCTGATCAGTTCAAGAGCAGAGTAGTCAGACAGCAGATCGCCAAAAAAATAGAAGGCCAGTGGCGCAGCACTATTGCGCGGCATGAAATAACGAACCTGCATTCCCATTTTTTTAAAATACTGGTCTGTCAGAGAAAATTCACGCTGTTCATACTCAACGCCGAGAACAGGATGCTGATTTTCCGTTCGATGATAGGTGCGATTGGTCGAGACACTGAGGCAGATAACCGGTAATTTTTTAAAATTCTGCTTGTAAGCAGACGAGTTCATAACGCTTTTAAAGAGATTTCCATGTAGGTCCCCATAATTATGGGGAACACTGAATTTGGCTTTTTCTTTATTGTAAGCCGGTAACAACACGCTGAAGTCGTAATCCCGCACGTACGAGGAAAAACTGTTTCCGGCGAGGCCCTCTATCCGTTTGTTGGCGTTTTTATCAACAATTGTTGTGTAGAGGACTTCGATCAGAGGAAAGCTGCCGCTTTTGCCTGCAAAGGCGAGATCCATCTCCACAGAAACGATTTCAAGTTCAAGAGTGTAACGATCTCTGTTGGCATTATCCCAATGCGCCAGATCATTGAACCGGTTGTCTATCATCCGCAGGACATTGCGCAGGTTTTCCTGACGGCTTTTCCCTCTCGCCAGATTGGCAAAATTGGTTGTAAGGCGGGTTCTGTCGGAAGGATGATAGTTTTCATCGAAACGAAGCCGATGGATACTGAATGTCGAATCCTGAATCATTGTTGTTCTGCATCCCTATTTCCACCGCAAACCAGAATGCGGGCACGGGGGCATGGCGTCCCCAAGTTTGTCTTCTGAGTTTTTAGGCAGTGGTGGTCATCGTCATGGTAGCTTTATGCCTGAACGAACCCGTGAGCAGAAATGATTTGATTTCATCAATACATCAATATTGTTCATGGACTAATGTGGCTGCATTGCCTCAGGAAAAGACGCAGTCAGAAACTGATTGGCGTAATGTTTGTTTTCAGGACATCAGCTCAATCCGGTCTCGGTCTACATGCGAAAAACTGATATCTGCCTTTCGCAGCTCCAGAATGTTCCAGCTTGCACGTAGGATGCGTTTGGCGGCATGGTGCAGGAGCAAACGCTTCAATGGTCCCGCGCGAGCGGGTTAATAGGGAATTCCGTTATGTTCTGGTCAGACAATCGGCCGGAAGCAAAGTCGGAGGCTGCTCCCGCAACTGTAGGCGGTATGCCGCTGGTTCGTTCACTTTGAACGTGGACCACTGTTCTCATAGGAACGGGAAGGTTGGAACCAGTTGGCCATGATCCGTGAGCCAGGAGACCTGCCATTGCTCAGCCACCAACCGTCGGGCGGGATGACCGAAGGGAGGAGAGAATATATGCCTGTCTGCCTCATGCCTCGGTCACTCCTGATGAATCAGGCGATGGACACTTTTCAGGTCAGGGGGCTTACCCCATCATTTCTGGCCGATATACGAATGACGCTTTTGTGCTACAAACAGCGTTAGTTCGTTAGACACTTCAGAGTCAGTCACCGGACAATCATGCATTCTGTCCGATAATTGATAACGGGTACACTTGCTCAGACAAAATGTGAGAAACGACACGATGCTCCATGACGAGGGGTTGTATTGTTTCCTTTGCGCTGAGCCAGTTGAAAAGCCGAGGCAATGGAAAACGAACTTCACCAAATTTCAGATCATTCAGCGTGCGTGGTACAGATTGATTTAAGACGTGTCAGAACCAATCCGAACTTTTGGTATCCTGTCGCATGGTCCCGTGAATTGGGACGGGAAAAGGCAATCGATGTCCGGTTTGCAGGACAGCATATCGTCGTCGTGCGCCCCAAAAGCGGCATTCCTTATGCTCTGGATGGCCTGTGCGCCCATCGGCAGGTTCTGCTTGGCAAAGGAAACGTCCATGGTGACCTGATAAGCTGCGTTGCTCATGGTCTGAGATATAACCGGGACGGCCAATGTGTTTCGCCGAATGTTTCAGCCGAAGCGCAATGTCTACGTCTCAAAAGTTGGGCCTGCCGCGAAAAAGATGGGCTCATTTTTGTTTTCATGGGAGACAAGTCTCTTGCGGCGACGACCTCGCTTCCTGATTTTCCAAGGGTGAGAGACAGGCGCTATCGCACGCGGCGCTTCGGGCAGGTGGTGAACTGTCATTACAGTTTCATGCATGAAAACCTGATGGATATGAATCATCAGGTTTTGCACAGTCGGTTGGTCGGGAAAATGAAGCCTCGGTTCCTCGGAATGGATCACGGAGAGGATTTTGTGGAGGCCCGCTACACCTTTGCACGAACTGGCGGCAAACAACCTTTGAGCGAGGCGCTGATCTACGGCCAGAGACGCCGTGATGGTCGGGATTTTGCCTACCGTGATGTCATGACCATCAGGACGCAATATCCTTACCAGATCCTGCGTATTGAAACGCAAGGGATTGAGGAACCCGTGATGGAGTTATGGATCTCTTATGTGCCGCAGGATCGTGAGGAGTTGACCAACCGTGTTTTCGGTCTGTTGTCGATCAAACGACTGAAAGTGCCTTTTTTACTGGATCTTGCCTGGCCAATACTGGTCGCATTCACGGAGCGCGTCTTCTTTGAAGATCGCGAGATTGTCGAGCTGGAACAGGCTGCATGGAAAGACCTCGGTGGAGATCACAATCGGGAAGTCTTCCCAGTTATCAATCAACTTCGTGATCTGCTCAGGCGATGTGGTCAGGTGCCAGAGAGTGTAGAAAAGACGGTCCCATGAGATTGCCTTTTATCGCGCCACCTTCCCATGCTTTTCATCCTTTGCTGGAAGAGATCATTTTTCTGGCGCCTGATCGAACTTGTGTCATTTCTTTGCTGGGGACAGATGCGGCTTTACCTGAAGAAGAACAATTGCAGCAGAATGGCTATGATCTTTTCCAGATGACTGTTTCCAATCTACCAACAGACCATCAGATGCGTGGTGACTATCTGGAAGCACATTTCAGGCCGCTTCTCGATACAGCGATAGAAATGGCGATGGCGCTGACTGACAGGCCAGCGCACGTGCCGGAAGCAAGTTACGTGCAAACCTATATAGCGGTTCAGAATCTGATTGGTGCACAGAAAGCTGCGATGGATCTGTATTGTCGTGTGCAAGTTGAATTTATGATTTCTTGAACAGTGTGAACCTGAAGAGACAGATCATGAGTAATGTCATAGATTTCCCCACCCAGAATGGGGCAGGCAGGCCCTATCTGGCGGCAAAAGATCTCACAAAAGAACAGTGCCGTTTTATTCTCTCTCTACCGATAAGCGGCGAGTATGGCATCCCCGTAGCGGATCGCGGTGCCATTCGCGGATCATTGATATTGATGGGATATGTCGCGGCCGGATTTTCCGTACGCTGGGGCAGTGCTGCTGCTCGTCTTACCAGTCGAGGACGAAGCATGCATCGGGAATTGATGTCTGGTAAAAATCATTGGTGAAGTGGAATAGGATCTGAATAGAAAAAGCGAACACTTGTCATTTGAATGCTGTCTTGAATTTCGAATTAAGAAACTATGCAATGTTGTCAGAACTGAAATTAGGCGATCACTGATAAAACAATGTCGGTTTTTTGGACGTCTGAAACGATTTTCTTAAGACCGACATGACGGTGAAAGCGGGAGATCCGCTTAGCGCGCAGCAACCAAACTGGACTTGCAACGGTTTTGTGCCGGTCCGTGGTAAATTTTGCTATGTTTTTAGCAAGAATAGCTGCATCGCTGATCGTTGAAAAAAGGAATGAAACATGCCGGACACACAAGAAGGGAAAGGGCTAAAATTTTTCTGGGGTAAGGCTCGCCCGGCATCAGTCGGCTTGGGGGAAGACTCTTCAATACATCCGCTTATCGCGCATATGCTGGATGTGGCGGCAGTAGCAATTCTTTTGCCCGGTAGTCAGCGGTTAGGGTTGGACAATCGCCAGTTGGGGATGCTGGTCGCTTTGCATGATATTGGCAAACTAACGCCAGCTTTTCAGGCAAAAGTTCCGGAGTGCTGGCCAGAGCTGGCATTGGGAGAGTGTCCTGCTGAAGTCGTGGCATCACGTCATGACGTGGATGGCGTATTATTTCTTGATCGCGTTTGCCGAGAGGAACTGGCGCCACTATTTGGCACTGATTCCGAAGGGGAAGGCTGGCTGCTTTCGGATAAAAGGCGATTATGGCGTGCTGTGGCAGGGCATCATGGACAGCCAGTCTCAGTAAACGATTATCAAACTCGTGCTTCTGATATTAAGCTATCGGCACCATATGCTCATAAACTTGTTAGGGCGTGTCGTCAGTTAAGCCCTGAGAGTGGCACGTGAGGGTTGTACTTTGTGTCTGCGTGTGCTGACTGTTTTTCCCGTTTTTTTGGGGAGACAGACAGATGCGGCGCTATAGTTTACGCGATGACCAGTGGGAGCGGATAAAGGATCTTCTTCCCGGTCGTGAAGGCTATGTCGGCGGCACTGCGGCGGACAACCGTCTGTTCGTGGAGGCGGTGCTGTATCGCTATCGCGCGGGCATTCCATGGCGCGACCTTCCTTCCCGTTTCGGGGACTGGAAAAACGTGCACCGGCGTCTGCGCCGCTGGTGTGAAAGCGGCGTCATCGAACGGATATTTCGTTATCTGGCCGCTGATCACGACAACGAATACATGATGATCGACAGCACAATTGTCCGGGCGCATCAGCATAGTGCC
>VNJQ01006309.1:0-27157 GCA_008042515.1 Drosophila truncata | reverse complement strand
ATGGGCTGGTACCGCTCCCACCAGGGGCGGCTGTCCTTCACGGCGTTCTCGTTGACGGGGGAGACCTGATGGGGAATGGAGTGTAAGGATCCTTCCTAAAGTTTAGCTACGTTAAACTGATGCTCACCTGCACTCCGGCAAAGCCATTGGGACCCAGGAAATTCTCACACTCAGCGGCAATGTCGTCCCACTTCCACTCAAAGAGGTGCACCATGCCGCTGCGTCCTGAGGCGTAGTTGGTGTCGAACTGGGCGCTGGCCAGCGCCAGGAAGGCGAGGCACACGATGCTCTTGGCCAGAAACATGTTGATTCTAGAAGGAACTCTGGATTCACTCTGATTCTTAGTGGGTCGCTGCAGCTGCTTATATAGGGGGTCCACGTCTCGTAGGCTACGTGGGGACTTTTCGGAATCTTATCGTCCCCCGCAAAGGCGCTCTAATCGGGAGCCCGTGCAGACGGTCTGACTGGAGCTGGCATTCCTGCTCGGATGATTAGTTAAGCACGCAATTATTGTTATTTCTGTATCACTAATAAATTGGGATAGTGCATTCCGCTGATATCTGCTGATGTTAGGGATTTATGGCACACTCGAGTCCCATGCTGCTGGAGGCGTGATCGATGTGAACTATGGCCATTGAGTTTTGGAGTTTCTACATTACATTGCATTTATTTAATTTTTTAGACGAATCATTATGAGACATTGAATTTTAATTGTTTATTTACCTGTGATCTAAGTTGACGTCTTTAACTAAAGCTTTATTTATTATTTTTTCATTTGTAGACAGACTAATCTTTACTAGTATTATAGTTTATTTTGAACCTGTCATAATTTAACGTCGAAAAATTTAATGATTTTCTTTAGACGCAGACTTGAGATTATATTAAGGGCATAAACAATGTGCTTCTCTTCTGAAGCACATAAAATGCTCAACTGCATTTAGCTGTTTTCAAAATTTTGTTGACTTTGTAAAAAAAGTTTTCTCTGTGTGATTTATACATTAAATATTTTGATTATATGTGAAGATTCAATTTGTGTTTTCCCACTCACATCATTATTAATAATTTAAAAAAACGATCATCCCACACAATGAATCATATTTTTATACCCTTGCAGGGTATTATAGTTTCAGTCAGAAGTTTGCAACGCGGTGAAGGAGACATCTCCGACCTTATAAAGTATATATATTCTTGATCAGCATCAACAGCCGAGTCGATCTAGCCATGTCCGTCTGTCGGTCTGTCCGTCTGTCTGTCTGTCCGTCTCTCTGTCCGTTTCTACGCAAACTAGTCTCTCAGTTTTAAAGCTATCTGAATGAAACTTTGCAGTTAGTCTTCTATATACTCTCACTCGTACATATGTCGGAACATATGTCATATAGCTGCCATGGAACGATCGGTAAAATTTTCGAAAAAAAATTATAACTTTGTCAGTTTTCAATACAACTCCACCAAATTTGATATTTGGCCTTTAATTATTATATATATATATATATATATATTATATATCCTATAGTTGTCATAGGAACAATCAGGAAAATAATAAAAAAATCATAACTTCGCAGCTTCTTAATATATTTTCATCAAATTTGAGATTTGGCCACTAAATAATTTTTCAGCATTTTAGTTTTAATATATCCTAAAGCTGCCATAGGAAAAATCAGGGAAATACTAGAAAATATCCTAACTTCGCTGTTTCTCAACATATTTTCATCAAATTTGAGATTTGGCCACTTAATATTATTTGAGAATCTTAGTTTGAATTTCATGAAAGTCAGACGACTATATCCTATAGCTGCTATAGGAACAATCAGAGTAATAATAAACAAGAAAGGAAAGCTAACTTCGGGCGGAGCCGAAGTTTATATACCCTTGCAGAATATTCTGTAAATTATATTTTCCAGATTGAATCATATGCAATCTAATTTTAATGACTTAACGAGAAGGCTGAAATGGCCGGGTAATTTCCGATCGTTCAGTTATATGGCAGCTATAAGATATAGTCGGCCGATCGTTATGAAATTTGGTAGGTCGGATCAACTGACCAAATATATAATATGTACAAAGTTTTTCTTTTCTATCTTCAAAAACACAAAAGATGGGCCATTTTCGATTTTTCAGTTATATTATTATATCTATAGCTATATCTTATAGTCGGCCGATCCTGATAAAATTTGGTTTGTCGTAGTATTTTGCCAAAAATAGCATTCTTACTAAATTTGAACTCTATAACTTTAAAATCGCCGAAGTTATAGCATTTCCGATCAATCAGTTATATGGCAGCTATAGGATATAGTCGGCCGATCCCGGCCGTTCCGACTTATATACTGCCTGCAAAGGAAAGAAAAGTTTGTGCAAAGTTTCAAGTCGATAGCTTTAAAACTGAGAGACTAGTTTGCGTAGAAACAGACAGACGGACAGACAGACGGACAGACAGACGGACAGACAGACGGACAGACAGACGGACAGACAGACGGACAGACAGACGGACAGACAGACGGACAGACAGACGGACAGACAGACGGACAGACAGACGGACAGACAGACGGACAGACGGACAGACGGACAGACGGACATGCTTATATCAACTCAGGAGGTGATCCTGACCAAGAATATATATACTTTATAGGGTCGGAGATGTCTCCTTCACTGCGTTGCACACTTTTGACCAAAATTATAATACCCTCTGCAGGGGTATACAAATTCATAGTTTCGCTATTTCTCAAAAATATGTTAATCAAATTTGGGATTTGGCCTCTTATTATTATTTCAGAATTTCGATTTTAATTTTATAGATCAATTGCAATCTGCAAGGGTATATAAACTTCGGTGAACCGAAGTTAGCTTCCTTTCTTTTTTATATATGTTTAATGGAGTGGCTCGGGCTACTGAAAATAAAATTTTTATTATACTTTCAAAGATTAATTAACAGTTAGTTGATTAATAAGCGTTATAATAAAACCTTTCTATTTTATTTTATTTTATTTTATTTTTACAGATAGTTAAACTTTATTTCCACAGAAGATGTATTTTATTTTACTAGTTCCTTTTACAAAAGTAATATTCGATTTAATTATTCTCTTTAAAAATTATAGCTGTCGAAAGTAAGTTGTAAACAGATACTTTCTTGTTATGTAAATAATTAATTTAAAATACAAAACATTTATTATTTGCAACTGCTGGTCAAATTCGAAAGGAAACTCCAAAAAGTAAAAAATATTACGTATACGTAAAACTTTAAAAAGTAAAAATATATTACGTATACGTAATATAACTAACCCAGGGTTTGTGTCTTGGCTGCCAAACAGAGCTTTAACTAACTAACTTTAACTGTCTAAATTTGGGCCAGATAAAAACTAAGCCTGTTCGTAACGAATTTATCTTGGCTAGCTTAGCCGAGCCAAAGCTATAAAAATAATTAAATAGCATTAAAATAACCTTGTAAAGCAATATAAAACATTATTAGTAAATATAGCAACTATACAGCCTTCTTTTAAATTAACTTAAGCTTAAAGTATGTTAACAGAAAACCTGGCAACTCTAGCTCATAACCAAGGAACCCCAAAAGCACCCACAAACGACGCAACCGAAGCAAAAGCTCTCAATTTGTCGTCAATTTTCCGGCACAACAGACGCAACATTTGCCGAGAGCATCGCGCGAGCTGCGTAAAGCGGAAAGTAAATTCCAGTGAAACCAATGAAAACTCTTTAAAAACACTACCAAAAAAACAAAAAAAAAAAAGAAAATCCCCCCCAAACTAATCCAATTAAAAAGCAAAAAGGCTCAATGAAAATGTGCAACGAAAGGCTAGGCTAAGGAGGAAATAATAATAATAATAATATTGCCAAGTGACGGGGAAAAGTGACGCCGAAAGAGGAAACTCTGAAATGAACTGAACTGAACTGATGAGGAGAAAGAACATATATATTTTTGTGCAGGAAAACTAAGTGCAATAAACTGTGAATAATCCCAGAATTAGCGGCATCGCAATGTGTGCAACGCGGGGAAAGTGGGGCTGGAAAGTGGTTTCGGTTCCATTCTATTGCTGAATGTCCAGATTTATATTATGCAAATTAATTTCAATTGGTTTGCACTCTGGACTCTGCGCCACTGTTTATTGTTGCTGCTGCTACTGTTGCTGTTGCTGCTGTTGCTGCTGTTGCTGCTGCTGTTGCTGCTTTTCCTCCTGCTTCTGTTGCTAATTTTGTTGTTGTTGCGTAGTCGTAGTAGTAGTACTATCACTGTCACTACTATCACTACTACAAGCTACCAACTACAATCCACAAATGTTTTCGTATACACAAATTCGGCCATGCGATGCTCATGGAGTTTTCACTCACACTATCATTTCTATACCCATTTCCACTACCGTTTACTAACTCAAAGCAAAGGATTAAAATGAAGAAATGGAATTATTTGAAGAGAAAAATCATAAATTTATGAATCTAAGGAAAGGGTTTTAGCTGCAGGGAAAAGGAAATATTTGCAAGAACTGCAAATGTAATATTCTGAATATGGGAATATCTAAATATACAATATTACAGCAAATACTGAATTCTTTAATTTATTTGTTTGCTTACTAAGCTCTTTGTGAGAGGAGAGAAATAATATTCCCGAGCTTTTCCAGCCCAGAGAATTTATTCTATTAGAATATTTAGTTTATCCGTTATTATTTACATATATTTATTTTAAATAATTGACTGCTTAATTTATTCAATGCCTAATAATATAAAATATTTATTATTTTAAACCTTTCTTTAAAAAACATTTCGAATTAAAAATGAAATCTAATTTCTCACTGTGCAGCTGCCACACATCACAAGATCTGAGACTGCATAACAAATGTGTGTGTGTGCGTGTGCGTGTCTCGGCTTGATTTACCGGCTTTTCTCGGCTTAAAACTATGAAAATTGTTTCCCAAGAATTTTTTAATCATACAAGAGAATGTGTAACGTGCAAAAACCCAAAAAGGACGATTCAAACTACAAGCTTTACGTGGAAAAGTAATTAAAAACCAAGCGAAAAGGGAGGAAAACTCTCGGAGGAGGTGTAGAGGATCCGGAAACTATTCCAGAGAGAGATGCCAATTACAAGTCGTTTAAGTTCACCTTTAAGTGGGTAATTTTACCTTAACTAGTTCAGTCTGCCAGTTTCAGTTTCAGAGAGCTCTGGGAAATGTTTGACATTTAATATAATTCGAGTCAAGTCAGTTTCTTGAATTAAAACAAATGTCAGGTAATTATTACAGTCAACAAATAGCTTAAAAAGTGAATAAGCATTGAGAAAAAATATGATACTGATATAAAAGCTATTCAAGCTCTTGTCTTTCCTTATTATCCACTTTTAATGCCAAACTTCATATTTATGGGACTTTAAGTTAACCACCAAATATATTTCTATAAAAAGCTGAATTTTAATCAAGATAAAAGCTGAGTGCTGCTCCCATCACATTCAAAATGCAACTTGCTTATTAAAAGCCGACCAAAAGTATAAATAAACCCACCGCCTGACAATAATATCAATTACAATACCGTCGACCGGCAGAGTCGGTTTCCGACAATGGAGAAGACCTGCACGAGACTCTCATTAAAAACCACACAAGCCCTCGCACACACACAATCCATACTCACAACACACTCGAAGCACTCCGAAAGAAGCCAAAAATACCAAGTTGTAACAAGGCAAGACAACATTTATATAGTGCAGCAGTCAGTCGGCTGATGCTAAAGCTCAGCCGCAGAAACCTCGTCAGCACAATCACAGCAATTGCTGCCAGTCTGGAGGTTTCACTCAGAGAAATTTCGGGGAAAATCTGGGTTAAAATCGATATTTATTTATTTGTATTATTTTATTAAAATGGTATAATTATTTATTAAAATAAAGAACATATAAATTTAAACTTTGTCAGGTTTTTTAAATAAATAAGTAAAAAATGTAGATAAATACATATATCCCATTATTTTGAGTTTAAAAAATTAATACTCTTAAAAAGATTCAAAAGAAATACCAATTTTAATATTTCAAACAGAAAAGTATTATATTTTTATACCCTTGCAGAGGGTATTATAATTTTGGTCAAAAGTGTGCAACGCAGTGAAGGAGACATCTCCGACCCTATAAAGTATATATATTCTTGGTCAGGATCACCTCCTGAGTTGATATAAGCATGTCCGTCTGTCCATCTGTCCGTCTGTCCGTCTGTCCGTCTGTCTGTTTCTACGCAAACTAGTCTCTCAGTTTTAAAGCTATCGACTTGAAACTTTGCACACACCCTTCTTTTCTTTGCACGCAGTATATAAGTCGGAACGGCCGGGATCGGCCGACTATATCCTATAGCTGCCATATAACTGATTGATCGGAAATGCTATAACTTCGGCGATTTTAAAGTTATAGAGTTCAAATTTAGTAAGAATGCTATTTTTGGCAAAATACTACGACAAACCAAATTTTATCAGGATCGGCCGACTATAAGATATAGCTATAGATATAATAATATAACTGAAAAATCTAAAATTGCCCATCTTTTGTGTTTTTTAAGATAGAAAAGAAAAACTTCGTACATATTATATATTTGGTCAGTTGATCCGACCTACCAAATTTCATAACGATCAGCCGACTATATCTTATAGCTGCCATATAACTGAACGATCGGAAATTACCCAACTTTCGCGTTTTTGAAAATAGAAAGTTTAAACTTATATTTTCAAATAATTTCGCGTAAAGACCGGCTGATTGCTCCGACCTACCAAATTGAATAAGGATCGGTCCACTATATCCTGTAGCTGCCACATATCTGATTAATCGGTTTTTTTATGACCGTCGATATATATATTTTTATACCCTTGCAGAAAATATAATTTACATAATATTCTGCAAGGGTATATAAACTTCGGCTCCGTCCGAAGTTAGCTTTCCTTTCTTGTTTTCAATATTTTCTTTAGAAAATACTTCTTTCTTCCTTAAAAATAAAAGCCTTTAAACTTTGATTAAATTAAGTTTAGGCAAAGTTTAGCTCAATGCTTTACTTTCTACATATTTTAAAAGTACAAAAATATAATAAGAATATAGTTTTTTCCCCGTGTCAGAATAAAAATGGGAACGGGAATGAGTTTGGATCTGAGGCTGGGACTTATGCTGGAACTGATGCTGCTGGCACAGGGTCTGCTGGCGACTTGCGACTCGGACTGGAACAGATGGGAGGGGTGTTCCGCAATAATGGGAAACCACTGACAGACCAGACAGCCAGTAGTCCATGTGAGCCGGGACAGCGGCGGTAGTTGCACAATTTTGCACAAAAGCCAAAGCATAATCATGAATAATGAGCGTTTGTGATAAGTGATAAATGCCCGGTAGCAAATGCACAGGGAATTACAATTTGAATGCGATGGAAATTGTTTTCAACGGGTTTTTTCTTTGTGAAAGCTTTTACTTCTATTAATATTTTAAAGATTTTTGTAAAAAGCATAATTTGTTTTAAAAATTTTAAAATTTTTTATTTGGTTGCAAATTTAAATACATAAAGATAAGGGGTTTATAAACTGAAATATTGCTACTTAAGCAAGTTATTTTATATAGTATAAAATAATTATAGAAAATATTTTTAAATTTTCAAAGTTTACTCTAAATTTGTTTATTTATAGCTTAGACCTTTGGCTTTTGTTTTACATTATTAATTAGCTTGAGCTAATTTATCTTATTCTTTTAAATGTTCCCTAGAAAAAAAATGATAATAATTATATATAAATTTAAAAAATAATGTCATTATAATTTATTAATATTTTAGCTAAGAAATATTACCGTGAAATTGTTTTTAAAAATTAGATAACAATGTTAGCCAAATTTTCCAAGCTTAATTTACATATGTACACATATTCATTCTTCAGTATTTTCAATAAGCTAAAAAACAAATTAAATCTCTTTAAAATTTATATACAATTTTTTATTAGGTCTTATAAAAACCCTAATTTTTTGGCGACCCAACAAGCTTCTGGCCCCGTTTCCTGGATACAATTCAACGTTGCAATTTAAACCGGTTTTCTCTCGGGAACTGAGGCTGCGGCATCGGCATCCCATTTCCCATTGGGGCTTTCGCTGAGCCCGTTTTTCACCGCCTTTTGGCTCGACTCGTCGCCAGTGGTCCCGGTCTTGGGAATCCGCTCCAGTCCTCCAATGGGGCGGCGACTTGACCACCCCGGGACTCGGCCTCAGTTCGACTCTGGAATCGGTGTGGTTCAGTTCGCAAATACGCGCCACAGGTGTTAAATTAGTATCTTACAATTTTTTTTTTATAATCAACAGTGATCTTTATTACTTCCGGGAAGATAATTTTGTAGAAATTTTTCATTTTTATATGCTATGATTGAGAGCTTTTCTTTTACTCGATCCCATTAGTTTCATTTGCCGCAAAGTGCTTGGTTTTGCGCCGTAGTTTTGTCAACTTTAATTGAAATTAATTCACTTTCTTCACACAGCATCTCACAGATGTGTGTATCTGTATCTCGAGACCCATGATTCTGTATCTGTATCGGTGTGCACATGCCGCTGAGTGAGGAGCACAGCCTTGTATGCGATCAGATTTGAGCGCAGAGGTCAGCAAATAAACAAATTGTCGCCCATTATTATATGGTTTTTATTGTTCAGTTGCGATTTATATGTACATATATATATATATACCACCTATATATGCAAAATGTGATAGGTGGGGAGAGACTTCATCACGACTAGAAAACTGTGCAAAATTCAACGATTCACCGATACCCATCTTGTTTGCATCTCATTGCCATAGTGCCGCCCTTTTTGGGTTTTCCCCAGACTGCATTTCCAATCACCGAAATGCAAATGTGCCGCACAGAAAGAAAATTCTTTAGAAAGAATATGAATTAGAAGAGGAATTGATTAGAAAAAAAATTTGATGGACACCAAGATTAAATTTTCCCGGCCAGAAACTTAAAAAATCAAAGAAAAATATAGATATTATATATATTGCGTATACGACTCATTGCACATATATTGTATACCCGCTAATTGACCACTCCTTCCAATAAAGTTCGCCTTGAATGTTTTACAATTTTGAAATCCCTAAGTTTTTCTTTAAAAAAAATATTAAGTATACTATTTCTTTCTGTGCAAACTATTCTAGACAGCTCAATCTTCTTTTTTTCAATAAATATTCCTCTCTTTATATACATATATAGATAAATTTGTATTTATAGAGGGGCGAAAATGCGATACGATTTGCATACAAAACACTCGACAGGCCACGGGCAACGCCTGGAATTTTAACCAGTTAAAAGTTGGCAAAAACTAATCAAAATCACCCTCCTACCCCCACTTCTTCCCCCCTTTAGCACTTGACAATTATGTAAAATCCAAGAAACACGCTCGCAAACAAACAAAACACAAAAAATGAATAAACTCGTGGTACCGTAAAACTAACCAAAAAACACTGAGGAAACTAAGGAAACTAAGAGAAAAGTGGCAAGTGAAAAAAGAACTCTCGAAGAATAAGAAAAGCAGTAAACAAACGAAAACTCTGGCCAAGTGCTAGCAATTAAAAATAATTTACAATCTGCTAACGAACAAGCACAAGTGCGGGAGCGAGGGAACAGGGAACCCGAAACTCGTAACTCGAATGTCGCGCAAAATGTTGCAAGTGCCGGTGGCAACGCTCGTGTTGCTGTCACTGCTGCAGATTGCCGATGTTGCTGCAGCCGCGGATGCACTGGGAACAGATGCAGCATCCGTAGCTGTCACGGGAACGGGAGCGGCACCAATGACAACCGGAATCGATCCGAGCCTGAAGAACGCCCGGCTGATTGAGGCCAAAGTGCTGCCCGACCTGGCAAACCTTCAGCGCAGTCAGGAGGATGAAAAGTGGCAGCAGGTCTTCCGCTTCATCGATGACGGCTTTCCTGTCCTCGAACTCTACGGCTATAAGCCAAAATCGGGTGAGTACTGTCAATGGGCATTGGAAAAGCCACTCTAGCTCGAGAGGAAATGCTTTAAAGGGTGTAGGGAATAATTTCAATGAAAAGAAAATTTAATAAAAAAATAATTTAATTGGAAACGGTTATGGAAGAAAAAGATTAAAATTGAGTTGGCAAAAGTGTTATAAAATTAGCATTTAACTAATATAAAATAGGCTTCTCTATTATTTAGGCAATTTAATTAAAAAAAGATGCAAATATTAATCAAAAAGTATTTTATTGAGTTACTACTTAGAAGAATCATTATACGAACATACAGTACAAAACTGAGACTTTTTATGTTCCCCAAGTTTTAAATATATATATATATGTATTTTTAACAAATCTGCAAATGTATGTATAGAATCTATATAAAGTTAAATAGTTGTTATATTAAGTGCTTAACACAAAGAGCTTAGTATAAGCTAAAACTTATATTATTTACTATTTATTTTTAATTTTTTTAATCCCATAATTCATTTTTGGGTATAAGAAAATTATACAAACTTTAAAAGATTTGTTTTTTGTTTTAATTTTAATACAAAACAGTACAAAAATACCATATAATATATATAACTCCTACTTTTTATGCTTGAAACTCTCAAAATGCTTTAGCCTAGCAGTACTATTCAGCAATATGCTATTCGTAAACATGGCATAAACCCATGCGAGTCTTAAAGATTCTAAAATTAGTCCGCGATCGAACTTAAAAACATTCAGTTCACTTTTATCGGTAGTTACTCTTATTACATTTTTGTAAAGCCAATAGATTTGTAGCTGGGGAAATGAAAATAAATAACATTAACAGTTTTTAAAGTTTAAAAGTTCCCCTTACTTGAGATTGCTTTCTGGGGTCGGCTTTAAATAATCCAAACTCACGTTCCGTAATTCTTATATTTGCATTAACATGCAAAAGAGTTAAGGGAAATATAGAGGTCGTAAGGATAGATCTTCCCATATGCCCTACAGACTGCATATCATAAAGCACCAAGTGGAAGTTGCCTATGAATATAAGGATGTTCTCCAGCATCAATGTCCAGACAATGGGTCTGACCAAGAAGTCCAGATTTTGCCTGAGTCTCATCAGGTGTCGATAGTAGTCCAGGAGCTTTAAAGATCTCCTCTTTCTTCGCCTGTTCACTTGAATATCATAGCAGGCATAGATGATCAGTATGGCCAAGTGACCAACAGCAGACAGCAAAAAAGGCTGAAGGCATATAAAGAGCACTCCTGAACCCCTTACAATAATATCCATCTTAGATCCAAAGCCGACAAATGGGAATGAGGACTTGAACAAGGGGGCTACCGAGGCGAAGAACAATCGGAAAATTTGGATGAAGAAGAACCACCAATTGATGAGGGGTTCCCGGCCACAGATTCTCTCGTAGCCATGATAGATCCTCACAAAGCCATTGAGCAGTTGCCTTATCTGAAGACGATGGTATCTGTGATTGTAAATATTTGATAAATTATCTATGAATAATTTATTTTATTTAAACTCAACCTGTAGTAATAAGCTATGCCCAAACTAATGACATAGTTTTGGTGTATGACAATGGTCAGACCAACACCATAGATCAGTTTCAGGGGCCTCTCGCTGCCTGGAGTGGTATCTGTGAGTCCCCGAAGAAACTCCATTACCCAGTATGTAAAGTGCGTAACGAAAGTCACCACTAGCCAGGGTCGTAGCCAGAATCTGTGCATGGCCCGGACCAGCAGATGAGCCCTCCCATTCAGCCGGAATTCCCGCCTGTTCTCCGCATAGCTGTAGATGTTGCAACCCGAGAGCGTTGTCAGCACTTGCAGCAGCTGCAAAACGCCAGTTAGACAGGACATGGCGCAACTCATGACTCGACGACTGCCCGAAAAAAGCAGCTTCAGACAGCAGCTCTGGGAAACTCCGAAAATGGGGAAAAATGGAAATGTGTGACGTTGATAAATGACTTCGTTCAGCTGTCTAAATGTTGATCATAAACAAAAAATACTCAATTTGGCCATTAGAAGGGGGAAAGAAGTTAAGGAAAACGGCAA
This sequence comes from Drosophila truncata, assembly GCA_008042515.1. Classification (NCBI taxonomy): domain Eukaryota; kingdom Metazoa; phylum Arthropoda; class Insecta; order Diptera; family Drosophilidae; genus Drosophila; species Drosophila truncata. The sequence goes on along the minus strand of VNJQ01006309.1, from coordinate 15,163 downwards.
GGAAAATGTCACAACGAAGTTGGTAATATAGTTACAATAACTGAATTAATGGGTAAAGGGAATAATGTTAATTAAAATATTTAAAATTATTATTATTTAATTGTTTATTGAAATAAAAATATGGGAATGCTTTATCAAAAATTTAATATAGAAAAAGTATCGAAATAATTATTTGAATTAAATTTGTAAATGGGTTTTACTATTTTTTATGCATTTTATTTGTATTATAAATATATTTAGCTAGTTAATATATTAAAAACGTATTAAATATTATTAATTAACCCCAGAGCAGCCAATGCCCGCAATAAGCCCCTAGGCAGATTAATAAATAAGAATAAAGAATAAATTAGAATAAAAAAGAAATAAAAAATAAGGAATAAAATTAAAATTATAATATATAAATAAATGTTTATAAATTTTTGTAGGAAAATTACTGAATAAATTCCAATTTGCCTTGGAAAGTATTTCATTTATTCATAAATCCATAAAAAAAATGGTAATGCCATATGAAATAATGGAGGCAACTATTTTTGCTCTACCACAATTGAGACAGCATCCAGAAAAGCTAAAAGATATCCGATATGTATGCAAATTGACAAACAAAAAACTATGATAAATTAATTGACAGAATAACGAAGCAAAAAACTACCCACAGATAAAAATTGCTTACTCAGCAGAAAAATAATTATTCAACGGATTAAAAAGCAGTTAAAAACAAATGAAAATCTATATTAGTTCCTGTCAGGCATAACTTTTGAGAAATTATAAAGCCAGACATAAATTCACTTAAAGCAATTGAAAATAGCAGCTGACACACCTCCCTAGATGCGTGTGGCATAATAATATTATAATCTAATTAAAGCCACAAAATTCCCCAGACTACACACCTTCTGTGTATTTGTGTGTGTGTGTGTGTGTACCCCGAAAGTTAATTACTTGATTAACATGCAGACAGGTGGGGAATCGCGGTAGGGAGCCAGGTGAGCTGAGCACCGCGCTTGGTCGTAAATGAAACGAAAACAGTTTACATTTTTAAGTGAGCAATTCCCCGAAGTAACTCTGCCCATCTCTCTTTCTCTCTCTTTGCATGTGACCGCGATTCCGGCGGACATTCCGGCAGACATTCCGTACACATTGATTGTACCCAAAATCGATGTGCGGAGCATCGAGAAGCCGCGGCTGAAGGAGTTCATGTTAGAGCATTTGGTGCCCGGAAAGATCTTCGACAGCTATAGTACGGTCAGCGGCAAGGAGGAGTCGGAGGAGTCCTTTGGCAATGGGAACGGACACAAAATCGTTTTCCGTAAATTGGAAAAATCCCACAACAATGTTTGGCTACTCAATGGGCAGCAGATACTCCACAAGCTGCGTATCAATGAGAACCTGATGGCCATTGCAATTGATGGTTATTTGGGTGATAGGAAGTCGCCCTACTCCAAGCGCAATATACAGGAAACGAACAAGTGAGTAGTACTGAGTGAGACCACCCATTGCCCATTCCTACACAGTGGAATGAAATCCGATTTCAAATTTAAAATAAATAAATTGCAATTTAAATGTAAGTTATTAAGATTTTATTAAGGCTTTTAAATTTTTAAAGAAAGTATTAAGGGTCATAGATATTGTAATATTTTCTATTTTATTAGCAATTATATACACTTTTCTTTATTTTAAAGATAGGTTAGTAGCATTTATCAAGGTTTCTATACCTTACCACTGTTAGGGACTTTGGCTAAGTTTCTAGTCCTAGTTTGTTTGCGGTCAAAAGTGCACTCATGCGAAATTTATCAGGCGGCAAACAAAGTTTTTGCTGGTCCAACTTTTTCTACACACACACAGACACTCTAACACACATCCGCACACACTTTAGGATTTTCCAGTTCCGCACTTTTGACCGAGGCCATCGAACGAACCTCAATCTCAATCTATGGGACCGAAGCCACCTTCCCACCACACCGCTTCCCCAACTCATCATCTCCTTTATCATCTGCATATTTAAATAACATAAAAGGAAATTTCAATAGTTTTAGACACATTTTTAAAGAATTTCAAACCCGGGGAACAATTTTAATACAAGCAAATTTTTTCTTTTATCAAAAAACTTTTTATCTCAATAATCACCAGTTTCTTTAATGATTTCCTCAAATAAACTAATTTATATCCATGCACGTTCCAGCCGCTATAACGACCCCCAGCCGCTGGAGCAGCCGAACATTACGAATGCACACGCCAAGGTGGAGCCCATTATCAAGGAGTCGAAGGCCAGTCCACTGATGTCGTTCCTGGCCAACATGAAGACGGGCACCAAGGTGTTCCAGCACTTTCTCTCCAAGAGCAACCTCACTCGCATCATGGACGACAATGCGTACACGGTGCTGATACCCTCGGACAACGCCTTCCAGCGCTGGCATCCCATCGACTGGGGCTTCTATCCATTCTCTGTGCCGGAGTTCACGGAGTCGGTGCTACGCAATCACTTTTTGCCCATGCAGCGACCCCTGCGGCTCTCCGATGTCCGGAATGTGGACGAGCTTGTTGTCCACACCATGGGCGGTGAGGATGTCGTCTTCCATGGCCAACGTAAGTGGCTTCATTCCCATAAATTACGGACCCAAAAAAAAATATATTCAATTTATGAGAATGTTTTCTGTTCTCTCTCACTCGATAGCCACCCCCACGGTGAATAATGTGAGCATTATGTCCGACTACAACCTCTCCAACGGCAATCAGGTGTTCATTATCTCGGAGGTGCTCTTCGTAACCGAGGCTGTGGTCTCCAAATTGCATCAGGTAAGGCTGGTTGGGACTATAAACCCAGAAAAGTGGGGTTAATAATGGATAAATATTTGAATTCTAGTGATCTTAGCAGATAATAAATATTATAATTTATTCTTTAAGAGTTAATTTTAAAAGATATATTTGCATAAAAATCTGAATATACCTTAATAGGTTTTTTTTTGTATATTCTCCGCGCTTTAGATGCACAAGGACAAGGAGACACCTCCTTTGCTGGCCTTCCCCTGGTTTGGCGCTCAATTCCTGTCCCATTCATTTTTGGCCTTGGAAAGAGATCCACGATTTTCCCAGATAACCAGGTAAATATTAAAAAAATCCGTAACTAGAATATATAAATTAAATCCTAAACCTTCATCCAAAAGATATCTAAACAACGCAGAGATTGCTCCCCACATTTCGGGAGCCAACTACACGTTCTTTGTGCCTGAAGATCGGGCCTTTGAGAAGCTGGGTTTCGACAAATTATCCGATGAGGTTATGGTAGGTATTTATTAATTATTTTTTATAAAAAATTAAAACTTGGAAATCTTCATTAAACAGGGCTCTCAGCGTGGCGTCAAAATGTTACTCAATCACTTTGTTAAAGGACGCCTCTACAATCGCGATCTGCGTGATAATGAGGTCTTCGAGACCATTGGCGGTGGCCACATAAAGATCACGCGCAATCCGGGCAGCAACTATACCAGCGTCAATAATGCCCAGATTACCGAAAGCGAGGTGTTCGTCTATAACCTGGGTACCATGTACTATCTGGATGACATACTGTACTCCCACATGCTGCGCGACTTTGTCAGCAAATCCACCAAGACGAGATCCAATCGGCACGGTAGTGACTCTGGTGGAGGTTCTAGGAGCACCTCCCGTCCCAGCGACGTGGAGATTGTACCGAACGAGTTCGAGAGCGAGCACAATGGCGGCGACTATGCCATCCATGGCGATGACGAGGACTTTGAGGATGAGATCATCACGCCCAAGGCGCTGCCCGTCCTGATCTACGAGTTGCCCAAATAGAGAGCGATGAGTAGGTGATCTTGAACTTGATAGGTGGCTTTATGTCAGGATATATATCGAGCTGTAGAAGGCGAAAATAACAAAGGAGAGACTTGGTTTTGGAACGAAATATTTTAGTTAAATTGAAAGAACCAAATTAATCAGAACTTTAAAATAATATTTTCTTTTAAACGAAATCAAAGTTTTCCAAGTTATTTTCCCAGTTAGCAGACAGCGGATATGTGTATAATTTTTTTGCAATTGATCTGGGTTTAAAAAATGAATGAAATTGAGAAAGGGAGACGCTTAAAGCGTTCTTTTTGTATAGTTCTGGGCTAATTTTTTAAAGCATTTCTCTAGTTTAGTTATTAGTTCTTCGTGTATATTTTAAGTTTAGCATTGAACGAGGCGAGGTGAAACGAAGTACGAACGAGTATACTAAATAAAAAAAAAAAACATCAGAATCAACCGAAACAACCGAAAAATGAGCAAGAAATATATATGAAACCTAATCCTAAAGAACTTATCAGCGATTTAGACAAAAACAAAGAAAAGCTTGTAGACACCAAAAATTTACTACAAATATTTAACGTGAATAATTCCGTAATATTCGACTTAGAGGCAGGATACAAAATTTCAAAAACGAAAAAGAAAATATAAAACATATACGTATACTATTTGCAAATTCAATTAGCGCTCATCATCAACCGTGTTTATGCTTTTTTGAGTCTATCCATGTGAGGGATGCAGGCATATAGCGAAAACATATCGGCTACACATCGGCGGAAAATTAAATCGGAGCGAGCAGCAAGAAGCGAGGAGCGAGGCAAGATATATCTATAAATACTCGTAATATTACGAACAGATATTGTATTTTTTAATTTAATTATATTGATATTGATATATGATATGTAATGTGTATCTGTGTATATGAACAACAAAAGCAATGAGAACGGAGCATCCAATTTTATAATAGTTTGTTAAAATAAAAACAAAAACCTTCCACAAAAAAACACAAAGAACTTTATGTTTCGTTGAACTATTTTATTATGAATTAGTTAAACTCAATACACATGTAAGTATGTTTTATATAATTGGAGTATTGTATGTATATGCAAAGACAATATAAGAATGAATGCGCGTTATGCATCTTATGCTGATAATGTTTCCCTTTTCTTATAAAGTTCTCCTGTTCGGTATCTTGTATTGTGCATCTTTTTCTTAGAAAGTATTCGCGTTAATCAACTGATAAGTATATCCGCGCATTACGCATCTTATTCTTATATTGCCTTGCCATATGCTTATGTAAATAATACCTGTAACACTAATTGACTTAAACAATAACGATTTCTAATGCCGAGTTTGTTTAACATTATTGTTTTTCTTCGATTTAAAGCCATGGCTTAACTTAACACACACAAAAGTAAGCGAACAAATGCCAAAATAATATATAGAATATATGCAGAGTAATCCTAAAAAATAATGGAAAGGCAGTGTGGAACACAGGAAATGGAACTATGTATACATATATCGTATCAAATGCATATTGCTTATGGTTACGGAGAGAGATAGTGTGATATGATATGGCTCTTAGGTGTAAATCGATATAACTTCGACAAGAACGTGACACACAAAAATTCTTGTTTCAACTACAACTACAGTGTATGCAACATATATTATTAATATTCGAACTTGAGCCCTTATTTTTTTTCTTTGTTTTATAGTAATATAAAATTCCACAATAGAGTGGGTTTAAAAAGTAAATTTGCTCAAATTTCTGCTCGTTTTTTTCCTGTTTTGGTCGTTTTGTATAAATTTTTTTTCTGAGATCCAATTTTGAAGAGTAGAGCAGCGTTTAATTAAATAGGACAATTATTCAATTGATTTGGGACATGCAAAACATTATTTTTCACTTTGGAAATCCTTTTGAATCTTGGATGTGTGTTTTGGAATTTAAAATACATCTGGTTTAATTAATTAATTAGTCAAACGCTGCTCTCTGCCAGAAGCATCCTTAAATGGTTTTTTAATCATTTTGCTCGTTCACTTGACTGTTTGTGCTGTTCGAAGTATTACTTGGGCCGCCAATGGCCTCCGCCTCATTATCACTCAAGTTCACAGGATCTACGGATTCGGCATCCAACTCCAGAGGAGGCATTTCCACCACAGCTCCTCCTACAGCTCCTTCCAGCTCTTCAGTAGCCGCAGCGGACTTGGGCTTGAAGCTGTTGTTCTCTGCGTTTAGTTTGTAGTTTTTAAAGGGATCTGGTGAGCCTGGTGGCGGAGGTTTCAATTGAGCTTGCGCAGCCTGGGCTGCCTGACGCTGGAGACGCCTCTGCTGGTTGCTGAACGTGGGACTCTCCGATCTGGCTCTCTGGAGCATGGGTCGCTGCTGCTGCTGCTGTTGCTGATGATAACTGGGATTCGGATCGTAGTCACGGGATCTGCCAAACTCAAAGCCATTCTGCCACTGAACATGGACATTCTCGTACGAGGGATCTTCGTAACGATAGTTGGCAGCCGCTACGGCATTCTGGTTCCTTCTCTCCCCTCCATTCATCCTCAGGCGACTCAAGGTGCTATGCAGGGGTCGACCTGTGGTATCTCTTCGCATGGTGGAAGCAGCAGCTCCGGCTGCCGTACAAGCTCCACCGGAACAGGAGCTCTGGAACCGTACCATATCTTGGGGCAGGCCGACACCCAAACGAGGAGTTCCATATGGATTCGACATCTGTGAGGCTACGGATGCGGTGTCGCAGCTGACACAGTCGCGTGAAAACATAAAATTAAAGTCGATAACCTTGCATTCTGGCCCCTGGCCAATCCACAACGGAAGCCACTTGTTAACCAGCAGCCACTGGAGGCTTGACTTGGAGATGCGATTCAAGGTGCCATCACCGGAAGAATTAGTAGAGCGCGCAGCTGCTGCTCCCGTTGCGCTTTTCTTGGCCAAAGTTCCTGCTTTGCCTGCTCCTGCTCCAGCTGTTGCTGAACTCTTCTCGGTTGAAGCTGCGGAGGTGGTGGAGGCATTGCCTGATGATACTCCTCCTGTTGTTGCTTCCTTCGCTGCCTTGCTGGTGGCAATCTTGACTTTGGGTATGGCTCCCGTCGGCGGTCGACTTGTTGTGCTGTTCGATAAACTTGGCTGATTATCTGCTGAAGATGACTCCTCCACTGAGACTGAAGCTACTCCTGCAGCTCCAGCAGATGCGGAACGGGCTGCCCGCTCCATGGACACATTGGGCGTTAAGGGGGAATGGTGAGCAGCTGCTGTGGCACCCGTCGTTTTATATATATTCGTCATACTCTGGGAATTCTCGCCATGCAGGCAACTAAAGAAGCTAGAGGCGCTGTTCTTCACTGGAACCTTGACATTGGCATACTCCACGGGCGCCGATGAGCCGGCATTTCCCATGTACGCTTGGCAATTTGGCACATTACAGGGCGTACTTCCATTGGTTACAGTGGCTGTACCTGCTCCTCCACCGCCTCCCGTTCCATTGGCATTCAAACGTATGTGACCCACTGTACCGAAATGTGAGTGTCCCAGCACCGCATAGTGTCCACCCAGATTATAGTGATCGATGTTGCCACACGATGAGCTTAAATGTCTTTCAATTCTGCCAATCCCATGTCCCAGAACATCGAGCCGTGTATAGAGCGGCACTCGATTGGCGGCAGCAGAGGTGCGATAAAGCGGCTCATCTCTTATCTGCTCATAAATATTCTCGTAGCGCATGGTTCCAGCGCCAGCATAGGGAAGATTGTAGCCATCGGTGGACTCGGTGTCATCGAAGCTGCGCTGTCGCTGGCAATTAGAGCGGCTATTGGTGTAAAGGGGAGTGCAGCGAAGGCCATTGCCATAGCGATTGCCTGAATGAGAAAGAAGAAAAGGATAGGAACTCATTTCATGTTTAATATTGGAAAATACTTAATCTGCAAGAAAAAGAGAGATGAACAAAGTATTTCCATAGCTTTAAAGCCAACAAACGTTGTTTTTTAATGCTTCCTATTTACTTCCCTTCTCTTACTATTTTTCAAAACAATCACAATAAACTTGAGTTCAAAATTTGCTAATAAAATGCACGCAAAAAAGTGCAAATCATAGGCAATTAACAATTAATTAAAAGTGGAAGCAAGCTTCGTGTAAAAACAGCCAGTCATGAAGTCCAAAACGATCTAATCAAAAGCTGAACTTCCGCTCAACTCGTATTTATATTTTATAAGTTATATGGAATTCAATTCTCACCATTCTGCATGTCGATACGAAAGTTACGCCTATAACCGAGGCCAGATCTCACGGCTCGTGGAACATCATAGGCGGCAGCGGCGGCAGAAGCGTTTGATCCAAGGATTCCTCCCGCAGATCGATCGTATAAGTCATTTCTGTAGTTGTTCATGGGCAGTATACGTTGTGGTTGCGGCTGTGCTTGTTGTGGTTGTGCTATTGGCGGTGACTGGTTGTTATTGTTACTGGCATTGGCTTCCGTTGGTGCTGGTTGTTGTTGTTGTTGTTGTGGTGGTTGCTGAGCTTCTTCGGCATTTGCAGGGGCATTGGCATTGGCGACGCCAGCGGCAGCCGCTTGATTGCTGGGCTGACCAATTGGTGCATAGATGTTCTCGTAATGCGGATGATTTGGCTGTGGAGCAGCTGAAGCGGCAGCAACTGGCGCAGGGGCAGGAGCTGCAGCCGGTGCAGCAGCTCCAACTGGCGCCAGATTACCATAGATGGCAGCACCACCAATGGCACCCTCCATTGTGCCCTCAGCCTGGCTATTCTCATCATCCAACAGTGCGATGGCCAGCGAAGCCGCTTGACTGGCAACGAAAAACGGAAAATTATTCAATGAAATTGTACTTTTTAATAGCAAAACCACACTCACCGTGCCAATGCACCCTGCTCTTCCATTCACATGGGCTTATCGATCATACAGACGCCCGCGTAACTGCGTCCAATGGTCATCAGGGCAGGCAACATTCTCCAGCTGTCGGAATCGGGGCAATAGACCTCGACTGAGGCGAGATTCGTGGTGCCATCATCGCCTCCGACCACATAGAGCAATCCTTCATGAGCCACAACGCCGGCATTTCGACGGCAGTAAGACATATCTGCCACTGAACGCCAAGAGTTCGTTTCGCAGTCGTATGCCTCCACGGATTTCCTCACCATTGGGCCATCATGTCCGCCCACGGCATACAGGATATTATTAAGAACTCCGACACCGGCGCCGCTCCGCCTTGAACTCATCTCTGCCACCGCTACCCAGGTGTCCGTATCGGGATTATAGCGTTCCACCGAGGATAGACATTGACGCGAGAAACCATCGTAGCCGCCAACGGCGTACAGGAGACCATGGACAACGCCCACTCCTACTGAGCTGCGACGCGTGGACATGGAGGCGATAAAGCGCCAAATGTCAGTCTTGGGATCATACATCTCGGCACTGGAAAGACCGGTGGTGCCATCAAATCCTCCTACGGCGTAGATGCAACCATTTAAGACAGCTACGCCTAATGTGGATCGCCGTGCTTCCATGTTGCAGCAATTGGCCCATTGATCCGTGGTCGGATCATAGACATCCACAGTACGAACGCGCAGCGAGCCGTTGAAGCCACCAACGGCGTAGACTTTCTCTCCTAGAACGCTCAGTCCGGAACGACACCGCCTGTTTGGCATTTCGGCGGCTTGATACCACTTTTCCTCCCTCAGATCATACCATTCCACTGAGCGTATGGCCTTGGGCGCTTGTCCTCCAATTACGAGCAGTATTTTGGGCATTCCCACAGGTTTTCGCGGCACAGTTCTCGCAGATTTCGTTTCCGTGGGCAGCAGATGGTAGGTCAATGCCTCAATTATGAGATTCTTGCATATGATGTTGCCCTCGAGGAGCAGCTCCTTATCCACGCGCTGTGTGATGTACTCCTTGGACAGGAAAGGCAGCCGGACATGCTCCATAAGTGATGATGTGAACTGCTCTCGCATGGGGACATCGTAGCGGAGCCAGGCAATGACACACTCGTACACGCGCTCCTCGTTGGGCACCGAGATCCGGTCATTGCCTATCAAGCTGATGACCTGCTCGTGTGAGAGATTCAGAAACTCATCGAACTGGATCACCTCGCTGAAAGGGAAACCAATAAAAAGACAAAGAGTAATAAGTAATTAAAGAAAATAAAATTAAACCTATTGGTTTAATTGGCCCGCAAACCGGATTTGAATGTTTTTAACTGAGAAGAAAGCGTTTGATTATGGTTTTAAATTATTTATTTAACCTAATGTGAATTACTGGTGTTAATAAGGGATTGTAGAATATATCAACATATTCATTTTGATAAATTTATATAGAAAAGTAAATATTAAACCATTTTAAAAACTAGCAAGACGTGATATATCTGGTCTCTGAGAAAGCAAATACTTGTAAACAGCAAAACGTGATTGTCAACCCCAAAGTATGCATAAAAGTTGTTTTATTTTAGTAAGAAATAAAAAAAGGAAATTACGCATTTTAAATACATTTTTACCATACGATTTTAATGCTTGTGAATTCAAAATATATTCTCAACAAAGTTTGCAGCAGTTTACCTATATTATTCAAGTCGTAATCTTTGAAAGACACTAACAAATAATACATACATATTTTTATTAGGTAAGTGAACTGTTTTTGAACTTAACCTTTGCTGATCTGAGTTGGTTTCGATTATACAACGTTGATTTACTGAACGAAGAATAACATTATCTTTTAAAAGTTCTAAGGGAATGAGAATGAATTGAGACAATGACGAAAGTAAAAAAAAAGGTAAAACAGATTAAGTTCTATGTTTTTCTTAAATAAAAAAATAAACAAAATCCGTAATGCGTCACAACTTACTTGAAATGCTGTTCGATGTAGGTTTCCGCGTAGTTCAGTAATTCCACGCAAGCATGAAGATCGGCAAATTCCCGGATGCCCAGGCAATTACTGGCATCCAGCTGAGTCTGCAGGAAGTCGCAGCAGGCATCGCGCACATCGTTGAGTTGTAGAAGATTAGCGGCCGTCAGCAGGACCTGCACATTATCCTCGTTTACCTCCACGGTGGCTGTGTACACATAATCAATGAGCAGTTCCAGTGCCCGAGCATCGACGCTTTGTAGGGTGATCCTCGTCTGACGCGACTCCTCGAAGCCGGTAAACATTGCATAGAAGTACGGACTGCAGGAGGCCAGAACCATACGATGGGCGTGAATTTCCACATCGTCGGCCACCAATATCACATCACAGAGCTGTTTTTGTCTGTGAAAGGAAAGAGGTGCTTTGGGGTATAAATTTATATTTCTGAAAATTAATTTAAACTAAAATATCTTTTTAAAAATTTAATTTCCTAAAGCAGAGTTGGACAATTTTACTATAATTCCTAATAGCAATTCCTTGAAAAATACAGTTTTCATCGGAATCCCATCTTTATAATCGATTTTCCCATAAAAAATTAAAAGCGTGCCAAATAAACCTTGAACAAGTTCTTGTAAATGTTGTATTTAAACAAAGAAATTGTTCGAAATTTATACTAAGAGCTTTTGGGAAAAAAGCAGATGTTTAATATTTTTGTTTGGATTTTTGAGGTAAATAAACTCGTATTTTATTGGAGAAAAATCTTAGGAACCAAAGCCTTAATAATCTCTTGGATATTTATGAAAATCATACCTTGTTTCTCACCAATAAACTGCAATGTTTTATGATTATTTTTAGAGACAGCTATAAATAAATTTCCTCCACCTTATGACAGATTCCCATATACTCTTTTGTTATGAATTCAACAGCCCAAAGCAATAAATAAACAATAACAATCCAGTTTTTTTGGGGTTTCACACCACCTTCACTTTCGTTGAGGTAAAAACTTGTTTTATTCCAAGCTGCCAATAAAATTTCCATGCCGCCAGTAGTTTTCCAGATAACCGAAAACCCGAAACCCCGAAAAAGCGAAAGACGCGGAAGCGGAATTCGAAATCAGATTCGAATTCGGAATACATATGTATATATTTTTGGCCAGCAGCAGACCAAGTTCAAGGTCGTGGCCTAATGCGAAACCCGAAGGCGTATTGAAACTCATCATAATAAAAACTAGACAATAATTAATGCGAATGGCCGCCCCACGACAAAAGCGTCGGCGAAGTCGCCAAATATCGTGTGCAAACAGAGAGGAACACAAATATTAGCGACGCTCGGAAAGCCAAACAAAAGCAAACTGCGCAAATATGCGCGAGATCATGATGATGACGATCGTCCGACATTTATTCAGTGATTATTTTTTCGCATCTTGGCCCAAATCAGACGACGACGCACCTGTCCCTTTCCTGCACTGAGCACAGCAATTAAAAATACATGTCTCCTTTGTTTGTAGAGGAAACAAAAGGGAGAGGCTGACCAAAATAGAATGAATAAATAGGAACTTACAAGAATTTATAGTTCTTTTTGTGGTAGGTTATTAAAGTGGGAAGATTTAAGAGAACTTTAGCAATTATTTCCAAGAATTAGCTTTAGCCTCAAGATAACTTGGTTAATTCTTAAAGAACAGTTTTAAAGGCGTTAGTTTATGAATTATTACTACAATTGTTTACATTTTAAAGAATATTGTTTCAAATAAAATGAAACAAAATTGACAGAAAACCTTGTATCTAGGAAAACCACTTGAAATATCGTTGAAGTTTATCTTAAAAACATTATATGTATATTCCAAGTTCGTTAACAGTAATCTGAACCTCTTTACATCTTGCATTTAAATATATCCAGGTATATATTTTTTAAACAAAAAACAAGTCTATATAGCAATTAGCTCATGTTTTAACCATAACAGGTACATATATAAGTTGAACAACCGCTAATTCTATGAACAAATACTGCGGAAATTGCGTAGTATTTGAACGTTTTCTTGACAATTGTTTGGTTATAATGTTGCTCAACTTGTTCAATACAGAGAACTAAACACAAAAACCTGTAAATCCTTGGTTTTATTTTAGAAAAATGAACTCAGGTAACCCAAATGGAAGTGGTTTAAATTGATATGATCGAAAATAGGTTTTAAATATCACAAGATATTTGGGAATATTTTTTAAATTAGTATTACAAAAACAGATGATACATTGCAAGGTATCCTAGACTTTATATAAAAAAACTCGGCTAAAGGATAAAATATCGTCAAATTAGCTTCGTATAAAACCCAGAAGCACTCCAAATATTAAAATATACCCCATTTTCAGAAGGTTCCCTAGAATTATACATATTATTCGTTTTCGGATCAAGACAACTATAAACTCTGTTATCCTTACTTGCGCATCTCGTTCATGGCATCAAAGGATCGCGCCGTGTGCTGCTCATTGCTGTACTGTCCCACGGTGCCGCGCTCCTTGCCATTCGGCCGCTGGACATGCTTCTGGCTGCTCTCGTCCAGCGAATTCTGGCTGGCATAGCGCAAAAGGCAACTGCCGCGGTCCAGGCCACTGCCCTCGGCGGCGGGATTCTGGGGCTGCTGCTGCTGTTGCTGCAGCATCCGATTGCGTTGTTGCATCGCTGCCACGCCCACAGCGACACCTAGACCGGGCGGCGGAGCCACAAACAACTCCCCGCCCGCCTCGTTTCCCTGCTGCTGTTGCGGGTTCTGTGCCTGCTGTTGTTGTTGCTGCGCCTGCTGCTGCTGTAGCGGTTGTTGGTTGCCATTGCTTAAGTTGCTCATAATACCGATCGTGTATTTGGTTAAAAGCGCACTCAGAGCTATCATTCAGCCGCGTTCTCGGCGCCCAAATCGAAACGGACCGGGAACGGAATCGAGCGGATATGCGGCTGCTTCAGCCAGAAAACCAATATAATCTATATGTTTGCGTTTTAATTTTTTTGCAAATTAAGTGTGCCCGTCCTGCTTGCTACAAAAACATACACTTTCTTGTCCAATGTAGCTGGTCACATTTATGTTAACAAAAACGTAATCAAAGTACGTAAGCATGGTCTTACGAAACGGAAATTAACAAAAACGTAACTGTGACATGAAAAAAACGTTGCGTTTTGAATTTCTGGTTTCGGTTGAAACTTATTTTAAATTTATTTAAGAAGTGTAAATAAATTACAAAATTTTGCTATATAATCTGCTATTTAATTTTGTAAATATTTGCTTAGAACATTATTACTACTGTTTTGCAGTGCATTTATTTTTAAAACTTCATAAGATTTAAATAAAGCGAAGGATATTCACAGCAGGCGCTCATAAATTGGGATTTTATCGAAGTTCCAAAGTAGTAAATCATAAAAAAATATATATTATTATTATACATAAAGGGTTTTTAAATATAATTCGGTAAAATTATGATTATTATGAGTCTATACATGAAATCCTTGTAAATTAAGCAGAAAATAAAAAAAGGATAAGGTCTAAAAGTACCAATAAAGTTCTTATCCTTTTTTTCACTTCCTTGGTAATTAAAATTTTAAATAATACATATTTTTTTAAATATCTATTTTTACGATACAAAAAAGCGTCATTAAAGCTTTAAGAAGAAACCAAATATAACATTTTCAGTAAAACTACATACAATTTATTTAATTATTTAATTTAATTATTCCCCAAAAAACTGCATTTCCCAATTAAAGTTGAGTTAAGTTGAATAACTGACCACCAAGGAGCATAGTTCACACCGATCACGCCTCAGACAGCATGCGAGGCGAGTGTTCGAGTGGCCCATAAATCCCTTATATCAAAGGAATGCACTGTCCCGATGTACATATTTCTGATACACATATAACAATAATTACGTGCTAATCAGGCCACTAATCTAATTAATCATCTACGAAAAAATGCCAGCTCCATCCAGTCAGTTCGTCTGCACGGGCATCGATTAGGAGTCGCCTTGGGCCACGATAAGATTCCACAGAGCCCCAAATCACTCCCGCGAAGCCTATGAGACATAGACCCCCTATATAAGCAGCTGCAGCGACCCACTAAGAATCAGAGTGAATCCAGAGTTCCTTCTAGAATCAACATGTTTTTGGCCAAGAGCATCGTGTGCCTCGCCTTCCTGGCGCTGGCCAGTGCCCAGTTCGACACCAACTACGCCTCAGGACGCAGCGGCATGGTGCACCTCTTCGAGTGGAAGTGGGACGACATTGCCGCCGAGTGCGAGAACTTCCTGGGTCCCAATGGCTTTGCCGGAGTGCAGGTGAGCATCAGTTTACCGTAGCTAAACTTTAGGAAGGATCCTTACACTCCATTCCCCATCAGGTCTCCCCCGTCAACGAGAACGCCGTGAAGGACAGCCGCCCCTGGTGGGAGCGGTACCAGCCCATCTCCTACAAGCTCGTGACCCGCTCCGGCAACGAGGAGCAGTTCGCCAGCATGACCCGCCGCTGCAACGCCG
>VNJQ01006304.1:48972-72387 GCA_008042515.1 Drosophila truncata | reverse complement strand
ACAGTCGGGTGTCCCGACAGTAGAATACCCTGTACCCTGGACCGCTCCCCGTGAATTGAATTCGAGACAACTTACAATTACTTTAACGAACGTTCTAGAAATAGCTGTGACTTTGTTTCGCTGTATGTATGCAGGCAAAGAATGTGACCATTGCAAGTGTATTGGTGCATGTGTTATTTGGAGCCCTTTGCCTTGGCTGCCTCTTGTATACATAATAAGTATAAAGTAAAAAGACTATATCTCCGATATTTATTGTACGATCGTAATGAAATTTATACAATCTGTGTATTTTGATAAAATACATCAAGGTTGTGAATATAGTTTACCTAACTTTATAAATTTAGGAGATATACGTTTTTTTCAAATAGCTCCCCAAAAAAGGGGAGCAGCAAAAATTTAAAACAAACTTGATCTGCGTGCAGATATAAGAAGTCTAAGTCCCAAGTTTGGTGTCTCTAGCTCTTATAGTCTCCGAGATCTAGGCGTTCATACAGACAGACGGACAGACGGACAGACGGACAGACGGACGGACGGACGGACGGACAGACGGACATGGCTATATCGACTCCTTAAGTGGTCCTGACCAATATTTAGGTAACTTTTGGGGGTCTGTAACGCCTCCTTCTGGCTGTTACAGAATATCGCACAAAATTATAATACCTTTGTACCTTTGGTACATGGTATAAAAATAGCATAATAAAAACCTCTAAAGTCTGGCAAAATATATAAATATAATAGCACTAAATTTAAGCTGAGTTCTTAGCTTTAATTTTATTGTTTTTCTGCCTGTGTGCCGCAATTGGGGCGCAACAAGTTTGCCAAACATTTTTGCACTTTTGTATTTTAATTTCTGGGGGCTGGGGGGCTGTCTTTTGTCCGCCAGAATGTGAAATGAATGCTTTGTCACAGGCAGAGATAAAATACGTTTATAAATAAATCAGTTTATGCCAGGATGAAGGAAGTTGCTGGTGCTGCTGCTGTTGCCACTTTGGCAAGTTTAGCGCGCTTTTTTTTTTTGGGCGACAAACTGACAGAGTGACTGCGTGACTGACTCACCCAGTGAGCGAGCAGCTGTGACTGCGATTGTCACTGTCCTGTCACTGCTACTTGGCTATAAATCTGCACTTGACAAAAACAAAAACGAAAAAAAGGGGAAATAAGAGAATAAACAAAGCCGCAATTGTTTTAATTCATATTTTAGGGAAAGAATATATATTATTTTATTAATTTAAAGATAAACAGGTAATTTCTGATCTCTAGTTATATTTTTCCCAAGTGATCAATCATTAAATTCCCCCAAAAAAAACATTAATAATGTATTAAACATTATCTACATTTATTAAGAGTGATTTTTAAATGCATTGGCGTGACCTTTGAGGTGTGCGCAAATTAATTAAATGGCGATAAGTCCGTGTCGACGTATCGACAGCTGCCCCGAAGCATCACAGCGGCAGGAGCACTATGCCAAAGCCAGATAAGGTCCCCTGGCAACCCGGCTCAATTGCACATCATTAACTTTGGCCGACTGACCAAGTAGTCCCTCGTTTGGGCCCCAAGTCCCTCCCCTGTCACGCCCCTGACCTTCGGCAGGTCCCAGGCCTCCGAGCTGGGAGCTGTGAGCTGGGAGCTGAGGGCCCGCTAAATCGCTGCACATTAAATGCAATTAAGAAATGATTGAAATCATAAATTAGCCCTAATTGGCCGCAGGACACAGAGTGGCTTTGCTCTTGCTCCTTCCTTCGGCTAGCTTCCGGCTTCCCCTCGTGACCCATCTTCTTCTCCTGGTTCCTGGTTTCTGGTTGTGTTGCATCTGCTTCGAAGGGAATCTGCTCTTTTTGAGCGATGACAGAGCCCTCCAAATGGTAGGTTGAGCGAATATTTTTGAGCTACTGCTGTGAACAGTGGGTTGAAAATACTGCAAATCTATTGGAAAATTCATTTTTCGATATACGAATTTAATAATTGTTGGGAAAAAAAATGGGAAAATAGCAAAATAGAAGCATGATGGAGAAGGAGCATAATATAAGCGATTTAAACATAAATTTAATTATTAAATATCAAGAATCAAGCATAAGTATGATTTAGAAAATCAGAAATGAGTTCTTTACAGCTTTGTGGCAAATTATGGACTAATATTTTAATACCTTGCAAAGGTTGAATAAGTAAAATCGATGTTGCTTAAAGGATTTTGCCTTAAATTTAAATCAAATGATGTGCTGAGTATAAAAACCCTAAATAAATTACGGTAAAGAATTGGGAAGAAAATATAGCCAAGAACAGGAGATTAAAGTGACCATATTTTCATATAAAATTTAGAGAATAAATTCATCTATGAATAAAGTAATAATTAATGTTTATTACTTTATTCATAGATGAATTTATGGTCACTTTATTGTCCTGTTCTTATATATTTATATAATATATTTATTATAATATTTAAAAGCTGTACCAAGAGAAGTGCCGTTTCCGCTTTCATGATCTGTCACTATGGTCACATAAATCATTTAATGATATAATTTATCTGGCTTATTAGATAGATAATGGACATTCATTCTGAACAAGCGGCATTAAAGGCACTTTGTAGCGCTTGCTGCTCTGGCCATACATCAATTGGCGGCAAATCGATTATGTCTGGTGTATATCAGTTACCAACTTTGATTGCCCATACCCGTTGATACCCCTCCACCCTCTTAACCCATTCCCCTGGAGGCCCCCCTTTAGTCCAATTTGGTGGCCGTGCGAACAGCGAAACAGCGCCAAAAGCAAACACACAAAAGAGGCGCAACCAAATTGCCCAGTTAGCAACCTGTCCAGCCCCGGCCCCGCCCCTTCGCCCAGCCCTAGCCCCTCCCCTTTAACCCGCTGAGCAGCGACCACAGCGATAAGCATGTGTGTAAGTAGATGAAATTAAGATTTTTTTCGTACGATTAGTGCTGAGAATTGTTGAGAAAAAGAGAAAGAGAAATAGAGATGTGCTTGAACTGAAAAAAATTAGTGAAGACAGGGGAAGTCTTTAAATAAATTTTAGTATAAAGGAAGAAGAAGTCTTTAAATAAATTTTAGTATAAAGGAAGAAGAAGTCTTTAAATAAATTTTAATATAAAGGAAAAAGAAGTCACCACTTCCTTTTATCCTGTTGGGCATTCCACTTCAACGGAAGTAGTAAATACAAAGGCTATTTCTGTACCTCAAACTCCTTGGATCCCCTGTAAATTATAGCCATTAAAAAATGTTTGTGATTTGAATTTTGGAATATTAAATATTGAATTTGTGCCTCATTTGGTAATCGGCTTTTTGCTTATATTTATTGATCATTATTTGTTTGTATTTTTGTATTTAAATGACGTTTCCCAGTGTATCTGGCGGCTGCCTTCTCATCATCCCCATTCCCCCACGACTTTTTGGCATAGCCTGGCTCTGCTCGGGTCGAAGATCTCATGCGTCTCCGGTCGCAGTCGCGTCTCTGCCGCAGCCGCCGCTGCTGCTACTGCTGCTGCCTTCGATGTCGACGACTATAAAAAGCCAAAGTAACACTGTTTCCGAATTAAACTGTTAAGAAATTCACACGCGACAGCACAGGCCACCGCCAACGAAACACCCACATATCACACACATCCATCCCCCCATCCTCACGCACACGGACAGACAGACATCACTCCCTCAACCCAAAATGGCGGCTTCCGGTGCAATCCTGCTCTCTGTCTGCTTCCTGCTGAGTTTCGCCTCGCTTTCCCTCTCCGCCGCCCAGCAAATTGTGGAGAACGAGGGAGGGAGGGAAGCCGAGAGCAAGGTGCGTTTATTGGATCGATTCGATAACCGATATCCCGATGGCAGTTACGAGTATCGATTCGAATTGGACGATGGCACGTCGCGGTATGAACGCGGTTACTTTGCCAAGATCAACGAGATCAAGACCCTGATGGTTGTGGGATATTATTCGTATCGAATGAGTGATGGTCGGTTTCTCACCGTGTTCTACAATGCCGATCAATTTGGCTATCGACAGAATCAATGTGAGTACAATAATCGATTTTTAATCGGTGTTTAATCGAGGCAAGGAAGTGCGAGTGAAATTATGTGAAAATAAAATTAAAATTATAAAATTATATAAGAGTTGGCAAAGTTCCTTAAGTTAATCGGTCAGAATCGATGATCCTTATCAAAGAAAAAATACAAGAATCTTTTTATATATCTCTTAGAACTTAGATTTATTTAATTCAAATTAATTTTATTTTAATAATACATTAAATTCAATTAAAATCTTAATAAAATCTTTAAAATAATGAATTCACCTGACTATCTAGTAGCTTTATATTATTTAAAATTTATTGTCAGTCTAGCAATAATTTTTAAAATTATTTTGTATTATTCTTTCGCCCACAGCGATCACACCGCAAGTGTATCCCAACCTGCCGCGTTCCATTGAAGTGCCCACGGCCGGGGAGACCTCCCCCTTGGATGCTTCTACCAGTTCCCGGTCGGAGTTGCCCTCTGCTCCCGTAACCCCCTCTCAATTGTCGACGTCGACGCCCCGGGGAACGGGAGCGGGGAATGCAACTCCGAATCGCAGAGGGGGACGCTACTGAGGCCCTGTAATTGCAGACCATCCTCATTATTATTATTGCTCCTTCTCGTTTCGCTGGGCCCCGACGACTACTCGTATTATATTATTATGAATTTTATGTTTTTCACATTTTTTTTACAATTTTTTTTTTGTGTTGTTGTGTTCAATGAAATGAGATTAAAAAATAATAAAAAATTTTCTTAAGGCAAAGGATGCGATAATTATGAATTTATTGTTGAAGATGTTGCTGCTTGTTTGTAGCTGTTGGGGCTCCGTTTTTTTTTTATGGTCGCCGCCCCTCTTCTTGTTATTGTTTTTTTTTTATTTTTTGGTTAAGAAGATTTTGCGAATTTTCGAAAGTCGCCGACAATTTGGCAATAAATTTACCGCAAAGCGTTTCGGGGCAATAAAACATAAAAGTGCAGGGCATCCCCCGTTGCCCTGACATTCAGATTTTTACATATATATCCATGTATATATACAATATATGTTCACTGAATATTTGGCCATATTTTTGCATTTTTAACACATTTTTTGGCGAGGTTCTGGAGCCAAAGGCAATTAAGAAACGAAAACGAAACCAAACCAAACGCAATGAATCGCAATGTTACGAGACGTTGTCCAGCACAGAGAGAAAAAATAAGTGTGTTATTTATTCAAATGCAAAAATAAGATAAGAAATTAAAAATACAAATATCAAGCGAGTTTAATATGAAAATTGTAGTTAATTGGAACATTCTACTTAAGAAAAACGTCAAACTTGTATTTAAACACATTTTCCCCTACGCACATCTTTAACGTTCGTATAATTATATTAATTTATAATATTTTTATACATTTTCCAAATTAAAAATAAGCCAAGAAAATAAATATAAATATTAGAAGCTTTTACTAGAAATAAATAAATCTAAATTCAGCAAAAAACCATTATTTTCCAAGTAAATCTCTCACCTAATTATTATAACATTATTTTTTGTAATATTTAGATACATTTTCCATCAGTGCCGAGTGCCGGATAGAACTGATGTGGAAATGGAATGTAAGGCAGCTCCGAAATTCCGTAGCCAAGAGTGTGTGAAGGTTCATCATAAATTTATTAAGTGCCGACAGGAGGGATGTGCCCGGGAAACGAGTTCAACGTTCCCGTCGGCTGACTTGCAGAATTAATTCCACTTTTGCACCTTTTTTTTCGGTGGTGGGCCGACGCCTATTAAGTCATAAAACATAAAGGGCCATAAAAAATCATCTTGAGATCGGATTGCATTGCCGAATTCCCCGGCTTAATTGCAGGCCGCCGAACAACAAAAATAAAGGATGATTTGTGTGCAAATTAAATTGAAATTGATTTCAAATCAGATTAACTCGAGAGTGTTGCATAAGACAAGAAGTCAAGGAAGACAAGTTTTCTCTAAAAAACAATAAGAAAAATATATATAAAATGACCAATAAAAAAACAAATCGAATAAAAAGGAAATTGCACAGGGAAGATGACTGAAATGAAAGGAAAAGTCTATAAAAAGTGGGAGAAAAAGTAAAGGAAATTGAGGATGACTTTTGACTCTATTAAAAAAACTCCAAACTATATTAAAATAATTAAAATCAATTTAAAAATTAATATTTAAAATCATAATATATAAATTCCTCTTAGTTTATCAGCAATTTGCTCATTCCATGAATTATTATTGTTCAAAACCAACTTTTCAGGAGTGCTTAAAGCGCCTTTGCAGTTCAACAAAAAAGGACTCACAATCCCCACCCCAACCGAAATCCTCCCTAAAAACAAGGACTCGTTAAAATTATCAATGAAACTTTACAATCACAGTTGGATCTGCTCCGTGAAAAGCTGGAAAAGCGGGCGTTGGGTGGTTGGGTATAAAATAAAACCAAATACAAGGGAAAAAGTCGAGTTGAGCCAAGTTCTCAGGCTGCAACTTTGTTAACTTTGACGCTTATTAAAGAGTGGAAAAATCCAGCAACTAAGTAAGTAAGTAAGTAAGTCGGTGAACAATCTCCGTCCACTTGGAAAAATGCTCAAACAAACAAACTTTGACTCGATTAAAGACTCGGAAAAACCTTAAAAATTTCCCAGGACCCGTCAAGTCAATGTCAATGCCACTCCCCCGTTTTGGCTTTTCCATTAAATTCGCATCACACGAGTGTAAAAAAAATAAAGGAGGAAAATTCTTAAATGCCTCCCAAAAAAAAAATTACACACAAGCTTTTTAGCTTTTCCTTTTTTGTTTCTGTTGTTTTATTATTATTTTTTTTTTTTGCCTCGCCTCGAAATATAATCAAAAGGCAATAAATATTGCAAATGTGACAAAGCAGGCAAAGTTTAACTAGGACATCGGCCCTTTCCCAGGACACACAGCTACAAAATGTTTGCATGCTGCGGTAACAGCAACAAACAGCGAAAACGGCGTCACAAAAAATGCCAAAAAAAAAACAAAGGAGAAAGCAAAGCGAAAGGATAAAGAATAAACAGAGGTGCAGAGGACACCAAAAAATGAGCAAGTACGAAAGATTAACTTGACCCAAACAAATTGGGAAACCGAATACCCTACAAAAGTTGCAACGAAAATGTTTTATAAATTTAAATTATAGATTTCATAATATTATTTATTTTATAAACTAAATGCTTAATTATCTGATATTTGCTATCTGATATTTGTTATAAAATCATAAATTAACATAAATTCTTAGCTTTTACTCAGGAAAATCATACAAAGACCCTGTGGCAGGGCATGGAAAAGGATAAACGTCACAGCCGCTGAAAAGGATGGCATTTCTGGGTGCCCTCGTGGGGGGTGGGGCCAAAAAAATTAAATATAAAATGCAAAAATTGCTTTTAAGCAGCGACAGTCGCGTTTAGCTTCGCGACCGCGAGTGCGGGGGAGGGGGACGTCGTACCCAAAGGACGAAAGACCCAGGACACACGGCAGGTGTGTGGGCAGGATGTGCTAAAAGGACATCGCTGTTGTTTGCCGGTGGGGTGATGTGTGTGCAGTTCATCAGCGACCGCAGCAAACGGCCAAGAGAGATCCTGCTGGCCACACAACAAAAAAGAAAAAAAAAAAACACTTTCCTGTCCTCTGTCCCGTCAGAAACAACAATAAAAAAAAAAACACAGAAAGGGCAATGGAAAATGGAAAACGAAATTATCATAGGGCTGGCTTTGTGGCATCAAATGAACCAGGAAAAAGGTTCATTAAAGATGGAAAATAAGCCAGGAGACGAGCGAGAAGCGTAATCACAAGTATTTGGCAAGTCGGAAAAATGAGCCAAGTATTTTTCCCCAGCAAGAAAACAATTTCCGGAACGGCCTGCAGCCCTGAACAAATTATAAACTGCAAGCTAAATCTTTATTCTCTAGCAAAAATTTGCCACCTACCTCGCTTCTTTTTTTTTGTATTTTTTTTCTGTACCCTTAATGAAATTGCCAGGCCGAAGTGGTCCCCAAGATTCCGTCTAACTAACTAACTAACTTACTAACTTACTCAGTTTTTTTTTTCCTCCTCCTTCTCGTAAGCCTTTTCCGCACTCCTTTGTTTATGCAAGCGAAAGTTCATTATTTTAGCGTGCATGCCACAAATTATGCTATGAACTTTTTTGTCCGCTCCTTGAATTTGTTATTTCTTTCATTTCCATGTATGTATGTATGTATGTGCATATATGTGCATTTTTTACGCCAAGGATTACAGGCGGATTACAAACCTATTGGCTTGGATTAAATTCATCTGGCATTGCGTACGTATTTCATGCACGGAATTAACATTCCAAATTGGTTGCGCTTATTTCGGAGATCGGGGAAAGGGTATACGCTGGATTTTCGGTTAGCTTTGGCCAGTGATTGGTCCTGAAATTTAGCAGGATATTATATAATTTAGTGAGAGAAATTTTAGATTTTTATGCAAATAATTAAATGGGAAATTAATCACTTCATATTTTGTCAAAAAAAATAATCTAGCACTAAATAATTGAAGGTTTATACACTTATTTTTCTTAAAATGTGCATCTAAGTTATTTTTAAATTTAATATAATAAATATTAATATGTGGTGGCTAGGCTATAGACTTCCTTGAAGATATTTAAAGGATATCCAATTCAAATGTGAAATTTAAAGTATTTATTAAGTGCTGCCTTGATGCTCGCCAATTATTTTTACTTTAGCCGAAAAAAAACGCCGGTTGACGAAAAACCAGGGAATTGCCAGCCACAAAACAACTGTGAAATTTATTTAAATTTTTAACGAAAATCC
Organism: Drosophila truncata; assembly: GCA_008042515.1. Taxonomy (NCBI): domain Eukaryota; kingdom Metazoa; phylum Arthropoda; class Insecta; order Diptera; family Drosophilidae; genus Drosophila; species Drosophila truncata. Next base: position 63,565 of record VNJQ01006304.1, on the reverse strand, counting down.
ACTCAGAGCCTTGCCCGCAAAACCTTCCCTCTCCGGCGCTTAACTTCCGGGAAAATCAAGGTTAGGTGCGACCCACAAAAATGTACAAATGTGTTACAAATAATAGGGAGACAAGCAATTAAATTATAGTATAAATTATATAAGGTTACATATTAAAAGAAAAATGCTTGGATAAAATAGCTTTAAAAAATATTATAAAGTATTAATTTTTAAGTATTTCAAAAAAAACAGCGATCTCTTTACATTTCAAATTTATTTCAAGACTTAAAACAATTGAGGTTGCTCTTATTATCTTATTATTTATTTATTTATATATTTATTATATTTATTATCTCTTAATAATTTGTAAAAATTGTTATTTAATTTAAGAAATACCTTGATTTTATTCAAAGCCTTGAAAATGCATATAAACTTAACCCCGTCTGTTGGCTTACTTCTACAAAAAAAAAATACATAATTTTTTAGCTGTGTGACGAAATCCTGCATCACTTTTTTTCCCATACGTGTGTATATTTTTTTATATTTTTTTGTTTGTTGCTTTTGTTCCTGGCGCTCTTTGGGTATGAAATGAACATGAAGCTATTTGTTAATTCAATGAATTTATTTTGCTGGCGGAGGCAAGGAGTCGCCGCCGCCTGTAACTGAGTTCCAGGATCCGGAACATTGCCCGAGCCATGTTTCATACACACACACACTCACTCGCACTCGCACACTCACGGACAGACATTCGAACACATTGATAAACACATTACAAGATATTTTGCATATTTTATGGCTCGCGGTGGGGAGAGCCTCCTCCCGCCCCTCATATATTCATGTTTGCGGCGGGGGAAGTAAAGTCAGCTCGAGTTAAAATCTGTTTTTATGATTAATTGCTGCTGCTGCTGCTGCTACTGGTGGGTTAAAAAAAAAAAAACAAGTAAGCCACGACAAGGAAGGCGGCGAAAAGAAGAAGCTGCATTTTCAGTTTACATTTTCGCAGCCATTTCAACTTGACGCCATTTTCACAACCCGACCGACCGAGCGACCGCTTTTTCCACAATTTTTCCATTTCCCAACCAATATTTTTCAGTTCACACATTTACAGCTTTGGTTTGGGTTTTATTTGTTTGCATCATGATGTAATGTTGTAATGTTGCATTTGGACGATTTAAATTTGATCCCTGTGTAATCGGGCGTTAATTAAAACTTTTGTTTACTTTTGACTTGCTCACAGAGGCAGAGCAAAAAATTAAAGAAATGTGCAATTTCGTTTCTTTAATGATATTTTAATTGCTATGTTTCGGTGTTATAAATATATACAGGCTTCTTAGTGATTATAAGCAGTGGTTTTTTTTTAAACTATTAAATACTTTTTGATGGAATTTAAAAAAAATTGCAAAATTAGGTTTGGTGTGTTGCTTTTTTTTTCGCTTAAAAAAACAGCAAATCAAATTAATAATTTTATTGTATTTTTAATTGTTTTTTACATTAAAAAAAAATCAAAAACATTTTTGTTGTCTAGAACATGGCTAACCAAACACAAAAAAACAAGGCTATGCTTTTGCTTTTAAAATTTATGTGTTTTTGGGCAAAATATAATATTTCACTTTTGCCATTTGCCATTTAAAATTTCAGAACATGGCTAGACGGATTCTCCCGTTGATGCTGATCAAGAAAATATATAGTTTATATATATATATGCTCCTTTATTGTTAAAAAATATTTTCAAAACTATTTTAAAAGGGCCGTAAGAACATGAAACGCCATCAAGCGGCCACCGTTTGAACTACAGTTTGTGGGCTGGATTGTTCTATTTTTAGCTTTCGTGTATTGCTTACACAATGCACATGTGTAAGTGGGTTTTATGTGTTTGTGTGCGTTATCGGGGCATTGATTTTGTGTAAAGTTTTACAAGTCACGATTTAAGTAGGCAACTTGCCAACGATCGCGCCTCATCTGCTGTGGCTTAACTGTCTAAAGCGAAGCTTAGTTTGTTAAAAGTTACATGCAGAAGGTTCAAGGTTCGAGCCCTGGCGAAGATAATTATTTTTTTTGCTTTTGTTCGATCCCTAGCCCCTTATCTTGTTTTTTGAAAAACTCGAAACAGGAAAATCGAAGTTTGGAAATGTCATAACTTGACCAAAATTCCACCAATTTCAATTCGGAAAACGATGTTGTGCTAGTTTTTGTTAGCTTAACAAACCTGCAAGCCAAATTTATTGTTTTCCTTTGATTTACAGATTGTGCTTCTACCATATTCACTTTTGCTCGGGATCCGAGCTTAATGCTTAATTTAAATCATTTCTTTCGGTGCCTTTATAGCCAAGGCCTTCGCATCCTCTTCCGTTTCCTTTAATGCTCTCGCTCCTGGGGGCTCCCAAGAAAGCAACGATGAGGTGGTCTTGAGGGGCGAAAGGACAAGGAGCCAACTGCAACTGGCATTTTTGGCGTTCCCGGCACGCGCTCACTAATTTTATTCCTTAATAAAAACCAAAGGCACACAATGCGCCTGACGAGGACGAGAAGCAGTTCTGCACGTAGCGTCCTTGGCCACCGTCTCTCTCTCTCTTTTTATACACGTCTCCTTCCCCCTCATTGGCTCCATTGCGGGACGCTACCTTTGGCGTGGTTCGCTATCAAACTGGCAAAGTTCATTAAAGTGATAATTACAAAGGCCGTAAAGCTAACGACGAACGACCAGGACGACACGGAACGGATATACAACTTGGAAACTGAACGCCAGGAAAGCAGAAGCCGAAAATAAAGAAGCTGCAGCTCTGCAGAAGCAACAGAAAATCAAAGCTTAACCCCTTGAAGCCATGGAAAATGATTGTTTCTGCCAAAGTATTAATATAATTAATCTAAAAAAAATATAGAAAATATAGAATACAAAAAAATTACACCTTAATAATAAATATGTTTTTATGGCAGTCAAAAGTCTAATTTTTAATACCTAGCAAGGGTGTTAATATAGGTTTAAAGGTAGACTACGTGGGGAGAGACACCTTCACCTTCACCTTCACCCTCCCCTCAACTACAGATAGTTTCTCAATTTCTCTGCAAATGAGGCAAAACAGTTACACTCGATAAGACTGGAAATTTAGTGTTTGATTTAATTGTCGGATCCTGAATGCGCGCAGACCCTCGAATTTTCAGCTGAAAGAAAGGTTGTTTCTTAAACACATCTTCAGATGGGTTTCCAGGTCGAAATCGGGATCGGGGCAAACACATAAAATGGGGTCGAACAAGACTTTAAATAATCATAAGCCAAGACCCGAAAAACTTTGCACAGCTGCCAACAGGCTGACGCCCGAGGACCAAGAAAACTTTGCGGCATAAACAACAATACAGTCCGGGGGGTGGGGGGGCAGGGTGGATGGAAAATCGAGGAAAATCAAGGGAAAATCGGGCAGAATTCGGGGCAGCGAAGGCCATAAACTACAATTGAAAGAAACAACAAAGCAGGAAGCAACAGCAGTGGAAGGCAAAGAAAAACAATAATAAATAAATACATACAAATGCAAAAATGCCACAAGGATTGGACAAAAGTGAAATACTTTGATATGCATCTAAATGGCATCATCAGCATCATCCGTACGCTTAACCCCCGACAGCCAAAGGGTTTTCATGTGCGACGACAGGCCAGGCACACCGAGAAAATTTGTTCATTTCCCACACTTTTGAGGTCAAAATGTGATTTTGTACAAAAACAACTAGGAAATAATATGGCGTACCCACTTGGTCATGAACTTGGCTGCGGTTGGAGTCAAAATCACAGGGCTGCACTGGCGATATTCACGAAATCACAAAGCTGCCAATAGTATGACCTAATTTTACTTTTACTCTTACATTATTATTTAAATAAATAATTTCTATATTACTATAAACATTTTTTATATTTAGAAATTCCAAAAATATAAGACATATTTATTTTTTTCCAGTACATCAGCAATGGGAACAACAACAATGATGGCAATCAGCGACACTGCGATTGCGAAAGCAACAGCAAATAGAATAGAAATCAGCAGGACAACAACATTGAATGTTCGGAAAACTGGAAAACCCCAAAGAAAAACAAAAACAATAATCAGAAAAGCCAGAAGCCAAAATAAAGAAGCAAAAACATAACACCAAGGGCGACAAGCAAACAGAAAAGAGAAATACCACAAATCATTTTGTGGGCATAACATATTATTTTGTCACTTCTTAGCCGGAGACGTTTTGTTTTTATATTAATAACATATAAATAAATAGAACCATAATCGCAATTATAATAAATGTTTTGTTCGATTCGATTTTCGATTGCATATATCGATATATTCCTATTGTCACATCCCTAGCTTGTTTACAAGCACGCTTCCTTTTCTGTTTTCAATTGCGACTGCGTGCACAGCCTACTTTGCGTTATACTTGCAAAAAAAAATAGAAAAAAAATCAATTATCATGCCGCCAAAGAGATCATGTGTCAATCGACGTCTTGGTGCCAGATCATGGCCCCAAAGAAAAGCCAATTTAAGCAACGTTTTTAGCCCCAGTGTGTTATATGCCGAAAAATTCATTGGTAGGAGGGTAATCAACGGACAAGTCCAAATGCTAATTAAATGGATTAACTTTCCGGTCGAGGAAAGCACTTGGGAGCCGTTGATAAGCTGTGCCAGCTGCATGTACCTGTACGAAGCCTATGAAATCGAGCAATTTATGTTGCGGGGCGTCACCGAAGTTTTGCTCTCTGATTTCGCTTCCGAACCGGAAGAACCGGATACGTGGAGTGTAAGTACATTTTTAAAGAAATCAAAGTGAAACCTTAATATATTTTACTAACGTTATACTGATTTACTTAAAGACTTCTAGCATGAGCCCCCTGCGGATCACTCCGGATCCGCCCAGGGTGGTGTTTAGAAGGAAGAAGAGAGCCCCCAAGAAGAACAAGAAGAATAACCGCGTTGTTGATGAGAAATATACACCAGTTGATGTTCTAGAACATCCTGCATTGATGATGTCACCATACGAGGGCATCTTCGGCCTGGCACGTGGCCTGGAGCTGGACAAAGTGGTGCATAACTACCGTGTGGGTGATGTCCAAATCATGTTTGTCAAGTGGAAGGGATATGGTGGCACAGATGCGGTACCCTTGGACGAATTGAGGGTTTTCTACCCGGAAAAAGTACTCGAGTATTTCCAGAATATGGAAATGCGCTACGACTGATGAAAAATTTCGTTCAATACCCAAGAATCGGGATAAGTGTAAAGTGCCTTTAATTTACAGTTTTTGCTAAATGAATAAATCATGAATTTAAATTTAAATTTACACAGTTTTTTGTTATTTGAAATTATTTATAGCTGGGAAAATCATTTTAAGACCAAAAATATATCTACAACCTTTCCGAACAACCAAGAAATGAAGATTCCGTGTGAAGGGCCTTAAACTTACGCAGTTTTTGCTATTTGAAATAATTAAATCATGAATTTAAATTTAAATTTACGCAGTTTTTTGTTATTTGAAATTATTTATTGCTGGGGAAAATCATTTTAAGACCAAAAATATATCTACAACCTTTCCGAACAACCAAGAAATGAGGATTGCTGAAGTTATTTAAAATAATTCATATTTAAAATTATAGCTAAAGTAATTCAGATTCATTAAATACAGTTTTTTGCATTATTCTCTTTATATTTTATTGAAAACTAAATTACATGCTATAAAAAAAAAAGAAAAAAATATTTAAGATATACAATTATTTGACATTTCCTGCTGTTCCTTATATGTGGTATTCCTGCTCATCTTTTCTCACATATGACCCGCAGTTGTGAATTTATTCCGCCTTTCCTGCTTGGGTTGTCCTGGCTGCTGGTAGTGGTTCTCAACTGGAAAAGGAAAACGTGTGTTATTTTCATGAATAATTAATTATTAAAGATTCTAAAAACTCACTTCGATACACATTATAGCCTCGTTCGTCGGCAATATAGTACTGTGTCTGGATTTGATTTCTGGGCCCAGGAATGGGCACCGAGTTATAGCCCTCTTGGACATTGATCACCTGATCTCCAACGGTTTTCCTGTAGATTTTCTTGTAGTTTACCAGTCCGTTGCTCATGACTAATCTGTAATACGGGGATTTGTTTTATTTAAAGTTTAGCTATGTTATTATTGGTGTTTAAATAGATTTAAGGTCTCAATAATTCGATTTCTAATAAGCTTTCTATTTATATAGGACCAATTAGAACTAATATATGAAGCAATGACACTCACTTGTACTCCTCGGTGCCATTGGGATGTATGACGTGATAATTTTGCACAACATAAATGGGGGTGGGCGTGGGTGTGCCCGTGGGATGAACACTGGTGGATGCAGGAGTTGTTGCTGGTGCTGGTGATGGTGCCGGTGCCGGGCTAGGTGGTGGACTCCCCGAATCGTCGAAGAAATAATCAAGATTCTCCTCTTCAAAGTCCATTTGCGGAAATACGACCAATTGATCCTCGTACAATGGCCATATTTGCTCAATAGGTGGTGAGGAGACGCTGCTGCTGCTGCTGCTGCTGGCTTCGGGGGCTTTGGGGGTGGTAGTACTCGTAGTACTTGTGGTACTGGTAGAACTTGTGGTTGTTGTTCTTCCGGTTGTGGTGGCCAGCGGCGGACTGAAGTCGTCACCATCCTCAATGTCCGATGGCCAAACAACCAATTGTAATTCATAGATGGGCTGGCTGTCCGGTGCCTTCAAGTGGCGTTGCAGCAGCAGCTTCAAGCCATCCTGCTGCTGCGGCGGCTTCTGTTCCCCCACCAGCTTTTCGCTTGCATTTTCCTTCGGCAGCAGACCCTCCACCGGCTTATTACCCATGCCCGCAACCGGCCACGCCCCCAGCTTCTCTTCGACAGGCTCCTCATTGTGACAGCCTAACGAGTCCATTGTCGCCGCATCGAAAGTCAATTTGCAGTCGACGCGTCTCCCTTCCACATCCACCTTGGCCGTGGACTCCTCCGCATAGGGGTCCATAGTGCTGGTGGTGGTGGTGATGCTGCTGGTGTCCGGATCCGTAACAATCCCGGCCTGCAGAAGCGGGATTAGTGTCGCCAGCAAAAGCAGAGCAAACTCCGCCCAGAGTCGGCATGGTTGGCCATGGTTCCAGCTCAGACTCAGGCTCTGGCTCCTCCGGGTCCGGCTTCTGCTATGGCTCTGGCAACGGATTCGGGTTTTGTTTGATTTTGACATGACTGCGGGCGCTTTTCCTTGCCTTTTGCTTTTGCTCGCTGCCAAAAGGCCAGACTTGTATTTATACGATTCAAAGGCGCTCGAATTCGAAGCCTGCATCGCCCATCATCATCACCAACATCGTCATCATCGATTTAATCAGATGCACTTTGGGCATCAAGAGGAGGTGTATGCACTGAGAAAATAAATGGTAAACTTGAATCCAGGGTATTTATGATGCTGATTAAGAATATATGTTATTTCTGGCAGACTTCTGGTCAAAATTGTTATTAAAGTTTCTAGAAAATATAAGAAATATTCGATTTTTAAGGGCATCTTCTTATTTTTTCTTATTTTATGCAAAAATGTTTTCTAATTAATTTTTAAGCTAACAAATTTGTTCAGTGTAATGATATATACACATTGGTATAATACCGTTATACAAATAAGAGCCGCAAAGACCGAAGAGAACTTGGGGATGTTGGGGAAGGGCCAATAATAATCCGTCCATTCTGCTTATGGCTTTTAACCCTTGAGTTTTGAGTGGAACTCTGACTGAAATATAATAATAAAAGTTTACAAAAATGTTACTTATTAATCTGATAATTTATTTATTCATTAGATATAGAAATAAATAAAATATCAATTATAAATAAATAAATATTCAGATTAGTGTAAACTTACACATATTTAAGTACATTTTACAATTTAATTTAAATATTTTCCTACTTTAATATGAAGATATTCGAAATATTCATAACAAATAAATATATTTTTAAATCTTAAAAATAGTTTAGAATGTTTTAAGCAAAATCTCTTACTAACTAGTAAGGATTGAATACCTCCTGCCTGCTTCACGGGTTAAACTGCATTTTATAATGCCAAAAGATGATGAAAATCGGCAAATGTATGTACGGTTAAGTGGTGAGGATTGACTTTATAATCCACAGCATTCCCTCGGCGCTCGTAAATGTCTTTGAGGGCATTCGAGTGCTAATATGTTTCGGCATTCGATGGGTGCTAATTAAAGTGTTCATCCAGGGGTAATCGAAGTTCATTGGCTTAGTTACGGGAATATAAATAATATTTCTTGACCATCAAAATTAAGCTGCATGTCCTGACGGATGCTGCTAGATTCATTTCGCCTGTTCCGTCATATTTTCAGTACTCCTTTTTTTGGGTAATTTTAATAACGTCATTTATAATGAGATTTTCCACGGGGGTCAAGGGTCCTGGGTCCTGGGTCCTGGGTGGTGGGTTGTGGGAGGTTGCATCTGCTGTTGATGACGCAGCTTTTTGTCAGGTCTCCTCCTCATCCTCCTCCTCCACTTTCTTCGCACATCCCCAGATGATTCTGCGTCTGCTTTTTGCCCTCCTTTATTGCATTTTGGTTTTTTTTTTGTATGTCATAAAATATATTTGCCGCTGTTAAGTATTATTTTTAAAGCTCAAACCGGTCCCCCGGTCCAGAGCTTGAATCATTTTGCTTCGATTTTTTAAGTATACATGTGTAGGTGGGCATATTTTCAGGGCCAGCCAGATTCTTAATTTAATTCAATTTCTATTTAACCGAACCGAGGGCGTCGTCGTCTTCAATGTGCAATTTGTCAAAAACTTTTTTGATTTATGAGTCCGCAACAGCAAGCGGCTGTCAAACAGCTTCAGCTTCAGCTTCAGCTTTGCTCCTCCACTCCCACTCCCTCTTCCTTTTTCATTCTCTTCTTAGTTCCCTCTTATTTCTCCTTTCATTTTCTTTGGGAAAATTGAAAATCTCACACACACAGAAATTTCCATGCAAACGAAACATTTTTTGTCGCCTGGCATTTCATCCTCATTCCCGCTTCCTGCCTTTGTATCTTGGTTTTTTTCATTTTTTTTGTCAGTTTCCTTATTTTTTTGGCACAAATTTAATTTGATTTGATTTTTGCCACTGGACATGGCAAGCCCCAGGCAATTTGTCAAGAAACTGTATATATTACTACTATATATATATTTACGGTGCTGAATATTTTGTGATTTAATGTCCTGACTTTTTAATAACGAAACAAATTTATTGTAAATTTTTGGAGGATTTAATTTAATTTGTATCAAAGATATCTTATGTTCTTTCTTTTCAAGTTTTCAATATGTTTTTAGCTTTATGTTCTTTAATAATCAGGTTAAAACTTTATAAAACTGCACACATCTCTTCAATGCAATATAAAAACCAATAAATAATTAAGCAAATGTTCGTTTTTAAATGCTGTGACCCACTTTGTTTCCAGTTTTCTTCTTCGTGTACTCAAAGCCCTAATAAGAACCGAAAATAAGAAACCAGAACCCAGAGGAATATCATTAAATTTCTGGATGCAAAATCATATATAAAAAGCTGCTGATATCTTTAGCAAATCAAAGCGAATCAGAGCCAAGTCAGTCCAAGAACTGAATCCAAACTAAAAAAATAAATAGTTATCTCCGATTTAAGCATTAAATATCCAAATAATCATAGTTATCTCCGATTAAAGCTTTAAATATCCAAATAATCATGGCCTTCAAACTGAGTTTGATTATTTTTATGGCTTTAATTGCTGTGGGCCTGGCTTTAACCACCACCAAAGCAACAACAACAACAATGAAGCCCATAGTCACAATTAATGAAGAATCAAAGGAATCCTTAGATCGACGTGACAAGCGTCAATTGGTAAGAGGTTTTAAATTTAAGAGGTTTATTATTTAGAGGAATTTAGAGGGTTCTTCTAGCACCCTCTTTTTCGATCAAAAACCTCTTTTTAATCTTATTAAAATATTATAAAAACTCAAGTTAAAAAATGAATAGAATTTACAGATAATCGCTTAAACTTCTTCTATTTTCCCTTCCCAGAATAATCCCCAAACTAGCTTGGCCGGTTCCAATGGCAACTTTCCCATTTTCTTCGACGGCGTCAATGTGAATCCTCCCCTGCAGCCCCTTCAGCCACTTCCCCCACTGCAACAGCTGCAGCCCCTGCAGCCCATCACAGTGGTAACCCCGGTGGCCTCCAATTCGAATGCCCAAAGCCAGCAGCCGCAGAACGGTTGGTTTTCTGGCTTCGGCCAGAATCTGCCTGTTATTGGCACTTTGGTCGGGGGATTGCCCAACCTGATCAGTGGCCTGGGACTGGGCTCCCTGAACGGGGGCTTTGGCACCTTGGGCGGCCTGAATCTGGGCAATTTGGGCCTGGGTGCCGTCACTCCTGTGGTGGCAGCGCCAGTTCAGCCCGCTCCCAGCTCCCAGGGCAGCTGTCCGCTTACACAGAAACTGAGTTGCCGCTGTGAGCCGCTGATCCAGTTGCCGGGACTGAAGCCAATCGGAGGCAGTGGAGGCAGTGGCAATGTTCCCCTGAGATCCCAGCTAGTGCAGATCCAGCGACAGAATGCCAGGATCAACGATGATGGATCGCAGGAGGTGCGGGTGGTTCTGAGCAGCGGACATGTGATCTATCGGCGAATGGCCAACAAGGACATGGGTCAAAACGGTTACATTGCCATGAAGATTCAGTCGGGCAAGTACCTGACCATCTACTATAGCGTCAATAGGGAGGAGTACTCGGTGCGAGCGGACGTCAAGGATGCGCTGCCCACCTCAGATTTCGATGATGAGCTCAGTGGACAGCTTTAAGGATGTGTAAACTTTATGTATTTTTTTTTTCATATTTTTTTTCTGTAATTTTAATAAAAAGAATTAATTTTGAAATGAAACTTTTATAGATCTTCGAATATAATCTTTCAATCTTTATGGCTTTTTGTGTGAGACTTTAGACCCCTTAAAGTTAGATTAACGCAGATTGGAATCATCAAAAGGCCATCATTAGGGTCACATGTGTTTTACACAGACACACACCCAATAATAACCCAACAACCTCTGCCCATAAACTGTATTAATCTGCTGTTTATTTTTTGTGTTATGTGGAACTTTCCCTTTGAATAACAACTACAAACTAGCTAAGCTGATGGGGGAGGGGGAGGGGTTGGAAAATAAACAACAATGAAACACATTCCTGCGATTGCTCCTTGGGGAGGGAAAGTTGTGCTGCCAAAGACAAATATTCATGCGGGCCGGCAATAAACTTGTCTTTTATTGCCACAGATGTTGTTAAAGGGTTAACAAGAGGGTTTTAGGTGGAGGCGGAGGTGGAGAAGGAGGTGGAGTTCAACTATTCAACTGGTGCCCAGGAAATCGACAGCCAAATTGAAGAGTTCTCCCTGGCAAAAGATCCGCCAAGATATAATAATGGCTACAAGCTACCAAGGAGAGCGTGAAATTCCTTGTTGCTTTGCACACTAAAAAAGAAACAAGTAAAAGTATTTCAAAGTTAAAATATAAGAAAGATCTATAATATAAAAATGATTTTTTGATGGACTTTTTGTCAGTGTATTGCCACCAGTTGAGTTTCGCCGTGAAAAGAACCAAAAGAGAGAGGCAGAAAAAGAGAGAGAGCTGGAAAACAAACAATGAGCTCAATGGCCAAATGGAAATCAAGCTGTAAAATGCCATATCCTCGCCCGGCTCCACGGCTCCACCCCCCCGCTTTGTACTCCACTTTCCGCAACTTCCTTTTCAAGTTGAGAGAGCGCAGAAGTTTCGCAATGAGCCGGGAAATGGTAGCTGCCAGGATATAGCAGGATATGCCCGGAAAAGCCCCAGTAAGTGCAGTGCAACCTCACAAAAGGCAGCGGGCCCGATGTATAATTAAAAGTTCCCCTTTTGTGCCGAGATTGGACTGCAGATCCTCGAAAAAAGGCAACGACGAGGGGCAACGATTAGTCAGAATGTAGAGAGATGCCGAGGGATTTCTAAAAGAAAAAATGCCATATAAGAATTGAAAAACAGAAAGGAAAGCTTTAACTAGCATTTAAGGAAATATAAATGGATTTATTAAAAGGTTTTTCTAGGTGGGTCTTCATAATTATAATATATTATTATAAGATATATGTATCAATAAATATTACTGATATTCCAAGAGTTATGCTTAATGAAAACCCCTTTAAAATGTATTCTAAGAACCTTATTGGAAATACCCTTATACAGACTATTTAATGATGTTAAGAGTACGGTAAGAACTAGCCTAAACAAATATATATTTCAATATATTATTAGCCACAAATTTGGAATATTAATTAAGCCATCATAATACGTTTTCCTGCCTCTTTTCAGTTCTTTATATCTATTAATATTGATCAATATATAGCAATTTTACTTATTTTTTTAATCCCTCACTTTATTTAGTTGCTGTCTTTATCAAGTTATTCACACATTTATTTTACTACACCTAATGTTCATCCTCTCACATTAATCACTTCCTTACTCAGTGGCACCTTAATTACTCAGTGAACAATAAAGCATGTATTTTGATATATAAAAAAGGAGAGAAAATATAAAAAAATTAAAATATAAACAATTCTTGGTTCTGCCTCCCCATAATGCCAACCCAGCCAACCCAGAACTTCTGTCAACCGTTCACTAATGTTCCCGATTTCTGACTCTGGCAGGCCATGGCCTGGAATGCCATTGCTAATTGATGTGTGCCCCCGCAATGACCCGACTTCTGACTCCTGATTCCCGACTCTCGACTCCTGGCTTCGATTTGGATTCTGGGCACTCACCGAAATCCTTTACCGCTGCTTCCTGCAACTAATTCGGATGGCGATAACATTTGTGTTTTTGGGAATGATGATGATTTTAAAAAGAGGCGCTTGGCACACACACACTGCCGGGGGCGTGGCTCTACACGAAAACCGCAGCATTCCTGGCTGCCCAAAAACGCAACTTTTTCAGAAATTATAAAATGGACGCATGGGACACACACACAAAATCGTTCCCTAAACACACAAAAACACTGAGAAAATAAAATGAAAAAGAAATATATGTTGGAAAATGCAATTGTCAAAGACTGAGACAGATTTGATTTCACAATAAAATCAAGTCGTAATTTTAACTTTTATATTTATTTTATTTCTTAATATCCTTTGGTGTGGAGCATCCTGCCTTTCCCGTGTGTATCTCTGTGACCCCTTGTTTAACCCCATTTCAGACGCTTCATTGGTTATGCCAATTGCAAAGTGTCCTGTCCTGTCCGGGGGCAACAATTGAAATTGCCGGGACTCGTTGATGAGACTTTAAGCTCTCCCTGCAGTTGGTCCCTGGTTTCGTATTACCAAATGACGGTCATTAAGGGGGCTTCCATACATTCCCCTGTTACATTCCTGTTTTTATTTATTTTTCAACTAAATGATGACTTTAAAGCTGTGGCATCTTTAAGTGGTGCACGGTGCACAGTGCACGCTACACGATGCACGCTGCACGCTGCACTACGGAACATTAAGTCCCCTGAATGGCCCACTTTTTGGTTGGCTTTCCTCGGTCGGTCTGCTGCTGTTGTTGTTTGCAGTTAGTGGGTGGAGTCTAAAGGGGAGTTCCATTAGCCAAAGGGAACGGGTGCCCAGACCCGTCGCCACCGCAGACGAAACGTGAGTGACCGGCGGCAGCGGCGGCGGCGGACGACGCGTGGATCTCTACGACTGCAGGAGATGTGTGTAGTAGCTGTAGGTGTGTGCCCACAAAAATCAGGATGCGCCCAGCTCCTCTGGGCTCCTGTTGCCCATTGGCTACCCTCGAAAAACTGCCGCATTGTGTGGCCAAAAAGCGAAACCGCTGCTGCAACTGCCTGGACACTGAGAACAAACTTGAGAACTCTACTGGCTTTTAAAAAATACAAAAAAGAAGTACATTCCCGCTCTATAAAATATATAAATAATCCTAGGTTTTAGGTAAATTCTAGAAGCTACATAAATTTATTTGCAGTGCACAAAGTACAACCTCTGGGCACAAAAGGAGAACGACGATAACTGAAAGGTGGACCCAGGGAAAGCGGATGCGAATCGAGAGCGGAAAGCGTGTCAGATAGACGACTGGGACAACGAGGGGTTAAGGGGTTACGCAAAAGCGGGAATTTAGTTCCAGCTACTGTGGAAATGATTCAAGGAAAGGCTTAAAAAATAAAGGGAAAATGAGCCAAGAGATGGGGGAAAACCAGTTAGGTGAAAAGAGCTTAGAATAACATTATTAGGCTTTTCTGTTTAATGATGTATTAATACTTTTTAATAGAACAATATTACTATAAAGAGTGGCTGCTGTTATAACTTTACTATCTTTCTGTTTATCCAACATACTCCCGACATGTCTATTGACAGATAATCCGATATAATCCCTCTCTCAAGCTGCATCCTTCACTAATAAACCCTTTTTATTAATGTCATTTCCTTGAACTGAAGGTAATTGCCTTGCTGGGAGGCTGAGGCAGGGAAATAGCTGAGGGAAATACAATCCCGGGGGCCTCGACCCCCAAAGGAATCCGCTCAAAGCTTATGGAGTACGAAACTTCCCCCCCCCCCCCCCCCCCCTCCC
>VNJQ01006304.1:0-48967 GCA_008042515.1 Drosophila truncata | reverse complement strand
AAAGTTTAGGGAGATCAAAACCCCCCCCCCCCCCCCCTTTGCCTGGAGGAGCAACTGTAAACAGGTGCAAACATGCCACGGCAATTTCACAAGCTCCCCACTTTTCCAACCCGTTTTTTTCTCTCGTTCAAATAGTTGTACAAAAAATATAAAAACAAAAACGAAAACGAAAACAAGGGAGATCCACTCGACCACTCTCGAAAAAAACATGAATGGAAAATCTGGAAAAATCATTGAAGAGCAACAATGCGGGGGAAAAACAAAAGGAAAAGAACAAATGCAAAGCCGGCGACCACTAAATAAGTGGAGTGCGTGGACGAGTGGAAAAATGAAAGAGTGAAGGCTCAGTGTGGGAAACTGGAAAAGCGGATACGAAAAACTCCTGGACGCTGGAGAGCAAATAAAGGATCAAGCGAGTTCCTGCCAAATGCGTAAAGAACGCCTTGTGGCAAGTTTAAGCTTCTGAAAAAAATGCATACGACTGATAATTTCACTTAAAACAAACATCAAGACAAGAAATAAATAACTAATAAATAAGAAAATACTAATAATAACTACTTATGCACACGATTTCGCACTGTATTGGAAATGGAACCCCCTTTTTTCTGTCATTTGCAATCAATTTACCCACAATTGGCCAATCGAACAGTAAGAATGCGAACGAGGGGAAGCTTTACAAGATCTCTGAGTCAGCTGGGGTTGGGCTCGGCCCTGTCCGGGATCCCTTATCTGGGGCCTGGGCATCGATAAGCCCTATCTACCTATGTACCCAACGCGAAGGTGGAGCGGAAACACGAAAAGACCATTAAATCAGCTGCCAAGTCAGTTAAACGCCGGAGTTGCTGGAGAACAGACTGAAAAATGCAAGGTAACAGGGTAAAACTCAAAATTTAAAGGATATTCTAAAATATAATAAAATCACTCACAGATCATCGTTGGATGCACTTTAGCCACGGCAGCGTGGCACCAAATGCCGTGGTGGCTGGCCACGATTCGGATGGCGACACGATCTTCGTGGGACGCGCCTTCTTCAACAACGACATGCTGCCCGCCAAGGTGATTCCCAACAAGGGCAAGGCCTATGTGGCCTATGCCCGCGAGGAGCACGAGCTGGAGAACTACGAGGTGCTGTCCGGCTTCAACTACGAATGGCTGCCGGCAGAGAATGGCCAGGTGCCGCCCGGAGCTGTCAAGGTGGGGCAGAACGTGGACGGCGAGTGGCTGTATGCGGGCAGGGGCTATCACGCTGGAAGCCTTACTGTTGGCAAGGTGCATCCCTCGCACGGTTGCCTGTACATACCCTACGACTCCGATGAGGTGAAGATCTTCTCCTACGAGGTGCTAAGTCAGCCGGAACGCTGGATTGATACCACAGCCACGAATATACCGGAAGGAGCTCTGGTGGCGGGTCACGATTCCAATGGCGACACCATCTATGTGGGCCGTGTGTTCCGCAACGGCGACTTGCTGCCCGCCAAAGTGGTGCCGGCCAAGGGCAAGGCCTACGCTGCCTATGCCCAAGCGGAGCACGAGCTGACGGATGTCCAGGTGCTAACGGGAGCCGGCTTCCGCTGGGTGCCCGCCTCCCATGGCAATGTGTTGCCTGGTGCCTTGTCCACGGGTCCGAACGTGGACGGAGAGCCCCTGTACGTGGGCAGGGCTATATATTGCGACAGTCTGAGCGTGGGCAAGATCCATCCCTCGCATGGCTGCATCTACATTCCCTTTGGCGGCGAGGAGGTGCGTCTAGAGCACTACGAGGTGCTGGTCCGCATTTAGAACACGTCTTTTTTTATTAGTTTTTTTTTTTTTTTTAATTAATAAAATATATTTACTAAAATAATTTCCTTGTGAGTTGACTTCCTTCTTTGGGGAGGAGACTTCCTTTAGCCTTTAAAGACTTCCTCTGTCTTTCTTATTTGCTAAATATATGTAAATTATAGAATAATTTCACAAGTAAACTTTGTAGTCAACGGGAATGTGGGAATTTTGCACTTGCACTCTGTTATCGGTCCTGTTATCGGTTATCAGTTGAGAAATCATAAATTGCCCGCCACTTATAGCATAATTAGCAAGTCTGGCATTTGCACTCACGTAGTGACTGATCATTAACACAACAACTTTAGCTGGGGTCGTAAAACCCGTCCCAGATATCGCAGCTTGATAACGATTATAAGAAATTCATTCAGAGAGCCAGGCCAGCGGTGCTGTTTTAGCCTTTTAAATGTAATATTTAATATAAATATTAAAGCCCACATAAGGAAATAATTTTATTTTGTGATCTAATTGTAAAACAAGATATTTTTAACAAATAAAATTATTTTGTTTGTTTTAAATTTCTTTTTTTTTTTATTATTAAAAGCAAAACTTACGAATTTAAGAATATTTCATGATCTTTGATCTTTGCTAAGTTTTCTATAATTATTTTAATTATGGCATCTTTAGCTTATAGTGAAGTTTCAATCCCACAACAGAGTCTGGGATAAGTTTCATATTCTATCGATTTACACAAGTAGACAAAACTAGCAAAGTTTTTCACCTAAATCCGACTGGTCAGTAAAAGCTATACAAGTTAAATTGGGATAATAAACGTATATACATTCAATAAAGATATTTGCAATTTAACCTTAATATTATATAATAAAAAAATAATATAATATTATATAAATACATTGCTTTTATATACTTTTTCTGGTCACAGTGCGACTGCGCCAAAATTATTCAAATTATTTATATATTTTAATTTATATATTTTATTTATATATTTTAATTCCTCTTAAACTTCGTATAATAAAATAAAACAACCATAAAATATATGTTCAAGATTAAAGTTTTTTACCACTATTTACTTTAACAAAACATATAAAAATACAATTTAAAAATTATAAAAATACCCTTTTTGGGAAGTTCAAATATATCATTGGGAAATATCGATATGTAGGTGTTTCGAGAATATCGATAGCAGCGTGGTATTTAATGTTCCGCCGCAAACAGTCACTCTATTCGACAGCAGCCAGTGTTGCCAGGTTATGGCACTCGTATAAGCTAGATTTTGTCCAAAAAAGCTGAA
Organism: Drosophila truncata; assembly: GCA_008042515.1. NCBI lineage: Eukaryota > Metazoa > Arthropoda > Insecta > Diptera > Drosophilidae > Drosophila > Drosophila truncata. The sequence goes on along the minus strand of VNJQ01006304.1, from coordinate 45,897 downwards.
ACAGGCTAAATATAAATAATAAATTCTAAAAAACATGCTATAACCGAGAGTTATTATTATTATTATTATTATTATTATTATTATTAAAATTATGCCAGATTTGCAGATATACAGATATAGGAGATATTAAGAATCTGCCGACTCTCCTCTACGATTTCCATCGCTTGGCGGGAGAAAGCAAATCAAAATTCAACTATAATTATGTATTTGTTGTAATTGAGTTGTTTTTGTTGTAAAAGAGATGTCGATGCAGTTTAAGGCGCAAGTCCAGACTTAAATCTGTGCATTTTTAGTACAATTTGCAAGCCCCTTCGCTTTCGCCTCTATTAGGCACTGGTAGCAAGCGAGATACATTTTTCTCCTAATATTCCCAAATAGCTAAATGAGCATCACTGGCAGTTAGCGAGATGGCTTTTAGAGATGGCTTTAGAGCTTTATAGCTAAATCACTGGCAGTTAGCGACATGCCTTATTGTCCCAACGGCGCTTTATAGCTAAGTGAGCATCACTGGCAGTTGGTGAGATGCCTTTTGGTTTTTCCTAACTTATATTACGTCAAATGCATTTTACATTTTACATTCCAAATTCTACATTCTGAATCCACATTCTACATTTTACATTACATTGTACATAATTACTTTTTACGTTTAAATATACATATTACCAAATTTACATTTTAAATCGCTTAACAGCTAAAACAGGCTAAATATAATAAATAAATGCTAAAAACATGCGTTAACCGAGAGTTAATATTAATATTAATTTTTAAATTAATATATGAAAAAATTTGGCCAGATTTTCTTTGATGTTTTCAATTTAAAAATTAAAAAATGCTAGATTTAGTGGGAAAATATCGAATAGCTACATAGCTAAGAGCCGCGGCATCTCCTCCTCTCTTCTGTAAAATTATAAACGAATATTTCCTCTCTTCTGTTATGATCCATAGGGAAAACGCTGTTAACTCTCTCAATAACAGTAAACACAGTGAATTTATTAATTAAAATATATAATAAATATTATTTTAATAAGATTAGTGTGACCAACAGCGAGTATAAGCAACATCCTTAAAAAATACCACAATAAATATTTTTGAATTTTTGGTATAGTATTAACAGCCCCACTTTTTAGCTTTTTAGCTTTGCCATTCTTAAAATACCAGAACTAGCTTATTATAAGCCAAACTGGCAACACTGACAGCAGCACGAAAATCGGACGTGTTTTTCGCTAGTTTGTTTTTTTCCGCGAAACATTTTGGAAAACGCCACCGAAACGACGTGTGTGCAATATTGGAGATTTCGAGGGCGAGAACAAGTGCTTTGCATTTGTTTACGATTCCTGCGGTGAAGGCCTGCAGCGCGCTCTGTGTTGTGGGTGCCCCGCTCGATTGTTTGTTTGTTTGTGTGAAAGATACAAAAATACAACAAGTGCAAACATCATAATAACAACAAAGTAACTCCTTTTTTTGTTGGTGACACGAAACAGCAAAAATATAAGAGAGAAAGAGAGAGGAAAGACCCCGCGGTATTTGTTGCTACTTTCCACTGATAGAATAATGATTAATGAACCCGCCGCAGCGACAACAACAACAAATCAAGTAAATATGCCGCTTAATTAATGTATTTTTTTGTATAAAACCCTAATTTCCGTTATCTGTGATTACTTGCATTGATTAGGGCTTTATTTTTCGAATTCAAATGGAATCTAGAAACCCTTGCAACGTGTGTACTTTTCGTTTGTAGTAAAAAAAACCCTGTTGAACGTGTAATCGTGAGCAGAAAGAAGCCTCAACAGAGTCCCAGACGAACCGATCTCTGCACTGAGAGAAAGGCGGTATGATAACCTTTAGCCTTATTCGTTTCTTCGTTTTCTTTCTAATTTCTGTGAATTTGATTTTTATTGTTATTCTTGGAAAATAATTGTAAATTATTTGATTTCGTTTGCTATCTGCGATGTCTTGAGGTTCCTTGGAAAGGGAATTCCAAGAAACATCCTGCTTTTCCATTTAATTATAGTGCCATATGCTTTTTTTTACCTCAGAACTTTAATTCTGTTACTCTTCCTTTCTTATTATTGCTCCTTTTTTTATTATTGCTCCTTTTTTATTATTGCTTCTTTTTTATTATTGCTCCTTTTGTTTCTATTAGTTCTTCCCTTTGCTGTATTGGTTCTTGTCCTGCTCTCGTTCGTCCTGCAACTTTTGTTCTTCCTAATGAGAGAGTGCTTCAATTTCAATGAAGTTCCTTTTCCTTTTTTTTTCCTTTGCATTTCGCGCTCTTTTCCACATGTGTGTGGAGTGCCTCCCAGCTGCGGTTGTTTGTGTGATTTGAAGTTGCAGAAAGAAGCGCATCATTTGCCACGCCCCCTTGGCCAAGCAGCACCATTGAACACCGCCCTCCATTCCACACCCACCCTCCTCTTCCCACTCTTCCCACTCTCTCTCTCTCTTTGCCTTTGGGCTAGATTTTCGTTTTATTTTGTAAAAGTTTGTTGCACTTTTCACAGTCAGTCCGCGAACAAGTCCTTCGCATCCTGTCTGCTCCTATTCTCTGGCCCCTTTGAACCCCATTTCCCCTCTCCCTGCCCCTTTCCATATATTTTTTGTCCCCGCCAAAAGCAACAATTAGTCGCAGCAGCTGCTGGGAAGTGCAGAGAAAATGCAGAAAATGCTGAAAACCAGAAATCCAGAATTACAGAATTACAGAAAAGCAGCGGCAGAAACTGAAAAAAAGCAATAGCAAACAAAAGCAGAAGACAGTAGAGCCTCGCTAGGAAAGTCTGCATATTAGAAATCTTATTTAATTTGAAGGGAAAGTATAAGTGTTTAAGGAAAGTCTTTATCAGTAATAATTGAGCAATGATATATCACCAAAATATGTATAAGAAGTAGACTTTACGCTGAACCCAAAGAACCCTACACTCACAACATTAAGAATACCTTTACAATATTCAATATATTCAAACAATGTCTTAAAAATGTATATTATAATATATATTATTATATTATATATATTATAATATATATTATTATAATATATTATTATTATTATAATATATAATATAATAATATATATTATAATAGATACATACTTTTAAGTACTTTTTTAAGGGTTCCATAGTCTAATCTTCAAGGTAACTTTAGGATCAATTTCTCTTCTATGACTCAAATAATTTAAACCAGAAATTACTAAAATCTAACCATCATAATTAGCCATTATTTCTATCCCTTAAAGAGTAACCACTGTAGTTGCATCTGCCTCACACAATACGACCCGCTGGTGGCTTATTTATGTACATATTTCTTGGCACTTGTTATATTTATAGGATCCCCCACACACTTACATTGCCCCTCCCTGCCTAGTGCCCCCGATCCCTGCCTCCTCCTCCCTTGGACTGTGTGTGTGTGTTGTCATCAGTATGCCAGTTGTCACTTCATCTCTTTAAATGCGCCTCATGGTTTTCAATTTCGAGAAACAAGTGGCCCAAAAGTGTGGCCTGTCCAAGTGCCCATATCACAAACATACAATACGAAAAGTACACTTGAAATATAATCACCATTTTTTTCAGAAATAAAAATATTAAAAGTAGGAATTATCTTGTCAAATTTGTCTTTGCTTTTTTTCTGAACCCCCTCTTAATTTTTCACTGACGACTTCTCTTTGCTTTTAGGGCAAAAACTGCAGCCAAATGAAATTAGTCTTTGGATTTTTCTTTAAAAGAGAGACAGATTCAGATGCAAACTCAATAAGCCAACTAAATGCAAATTTCAAATTCATCCTCATCTCTCTTGGCTATTTTTTTTTTCGTTTTTCTCAAAGAAAAACTGTCTTCGGTTTAAAGTTTCCCCCGATTTCCATGCCTCTGAATTCTTTGGTAGTGATGTAAAATCATTATTCGTCACGCTCAGATTGCCATGCTTGAACGGCCCAGAGGTATACGTGTTCGCATCGAACTCTCTATAACTCTGTCACCTGGGCCTCCCCCCTTTTGCATGTGGAAAATGCTCAAGAAGGGCCAAGGAGAGGAGGAGGCCTTATGATGGGCAAACACCACAGCAGCAGTCACAGTATGACAGCAGATGGAGAGGTATTGAGGTGTGAATCCTCTTCGAAATTGGATGGGGTCAGAATGGGCCCATTGAGCGATTTATAATATTATATTAAAAAATGTTTACACTTGGATTAATGCTCCAGTTTTTAATCAATTTTTTGCAGTTTATATAGGAAAATTGTATGTCAAGTTAGGTAAATTATTTATTTTGCTTGAAATGTCAAGCGTGAAGGTGGTTAAAATTGAAATAGGTAATTAGTTTACGCTCTAAACGGTTTAGCTTATTAAAAGGTTGAATATATCTGATATATTTTCAATTTGTGATTACTTAACTGAGAGTCAGATGCCTTATTCTTGTTTTTAAACATATATTTCTTTAGATACTCTCAGGACAAATCCTTTGTCTAAAAAGACACAAGGATATACTGAAATATTACAAAGAATCAACAGAAAAATCTCTAGTATTTCTAGTATTTTCTAAAAATATTTCACAATCCAATTGAAATCTTTTCCTTAGATACTCTCAGGGCAAATCCTTCTTTTCCCAAGGATATACTAAAATATCACAAAGAATTAACAGAAAATTTCTCCTGTGTAAAAAGTAGTATTTTCTAAAAATGTTTCAATTGAAATCGAAATACTTGAAAAGCTCTCTCACCCCCTATATAACCTGTTGATTCGTGGCTATTTTTCTGGGTCAAGTTGTATTGAATTTGTTGATTTTCAAATTCATTTTTTTTTTTTAGTTTCTCCCCCACTTTTTGATTTTTTGTCGTGACCCTCTCTCTCACTGTTCGTTTCATTAATGGCACTTTTAGCCGGCACAAAAGCAACAAAAACGAAACAATAAAAAAATTAATTATGAACAAAAACATTGCGCATTTATCATCATTCATTCATATTAACTTGGCCTATCAGCATTTTTTCTCATTTACTCAAATCGCTGCCCATTAAAGGCCGGAAAGAAATAAAACGAACTGAATATGAAAATGAAAATTAAGGCAAATATGCAAAAGGGCGACACGCTACGTTGACTGTTTGTTCTGAGCTGGCCAACAAAAAAATAAAAAAAAGAAAAATTCTTGACGGAAGGAAGCAAGTTTTTTGGGCTCTTTTTTTCTGTGGTATTTTTTTTTTAGGAAAAGAAAGGGAGCCTTCGCAATTGCACAAATTGCCTTAGACGAGTATAAGAAAATTCGGGGAAAGTCGGTAAGGAAAAGGAAACTTCTGGGGCTCCATTAAAAGTTGGGCCATTTGACATTGCCCGCGTTAGCTTTCGATTTACCCACCAAAAAAGAAAAAAAAAACAGAACTTTTAATGGCCTTTACACAAAATCTTCTCTTGGACACGTAAGCCCTTTTGTAAAGGTGCTGTAAGAGAGCAGCGAAGAAAGAAAGCCAGCGTAGAGAGTTGCATCAGAAAAGAATGAGAACGAAAGCCCAGTTATCGATAAAATCGATATATTTAAAATGCTGGTATTAAGCCATACATTTCAGTATTATTTGAAATACAAAATTGAAGCCACAGAAACTGTATTTTTACTGTCTTATTTCCCATAAATATTCCATAACATATTCGATTTTTCTTTTGTTTTATCAAATGCATATTCATTTAGAATTAAATGGAATAAATCCCTTTTTGTTTCAACAATTCTATGCTGTGCCAAAATGATTTATACAGTATTATTTAAATGTAAAGTTGCATCAAAATTAAATGAGAACAAAAACCCAGTTATCGATAAAATCGATATATTTACATTTCACGTATTCATTGAAATACAACATTTAAGGCATAGAAACTGTATTGTTACTGTATTATTTCCTATAAATATTCCATAACATATACGATTTTTCTTTTGTTTTATCAAATGCATATTCATTTAGAATTAAATGAAATATATTCTTTTTTGTTTCAACAATTCTATGCTGTGCCAAAATGATTTATACAATAATATTTAAATGCAAAGCTTTAAATTAGAAAATCAAGCATGCAAAAAGCAGAACAGAAAATACACTGAAACACGAAATGAGGTTAATGGTTATACCATTTAAAATTAAAAATAAACTATTTTAGTTTTATGCTTTTTTCAAAGACTTGTTAAATATATAATTAATATTATATAATTTAGTAATTATTTGCTTGATAATGTATTTTTTTCGGTGCAAGTAATCTGAAACGAAATAAAAACTCTTTTTTAGCACGCTTATCAGTTTATTGCGCTTTCTCAGCGAAAAACTTGCTGCCAATTTGCATGCAATTCTGTGTGTGGAGATTTCTCGATTCACATTTGTTTATTTTTCCCCCCAATAAATATTGTATATATTTTTCCTGTACATTGTAACATTTGTTTAAATTGTTTCACAATGTCAAAGTCATTTGATAGGCTCGCATTTCAATCGATTTATCGATAAGAGAGTTCCCCTCCCTCAATGCTTTTTTGTTTCTATTTTATTATTGTTGGTATTTTGTTGTCATCAGAAAAGTTTTTGGGTTCATTGACTTGGAGCATCTGGGGGTGTTAATTAGGTTTGTTTTTAATTGTCAATTTATTGGAAGCATCGAACTTTTCACATACAAGAAAATAGTAGCATCTTTAGAAGGAAAATAGTAGCATCTTTAGAAGGAAGATAGTAGCATCTTTAGAAGGAGTTTTCAGTGCAGTTTCTTCCTCATCAGTTTAATCTTAAAGATTAAACATTTTTCCCTTAAGATTTTGATTGTATTTTGTTGACGCCTCAGAGATTTTGTATAGCTTAAAGGCTTTTGCTGCTGCTGCTGCTGTTAATTACAAACAAAAACGACCAAGTGTTCACTGATGCATCGTTGGCCAAAGGAAATTATATTGAAATTGAAATACAGAATCAGAGGAATTGCATTGGCAATCTTTAACCAAGCCACATAGCCACCTATGGGAATGGGCCACTCATAATCTGTGGCTGGCGGCAAGAAGGTCAATGCACTTGTCCAATCATTTCACAGCTGAATGGAGCCAAAGCCAGAGATGGAGGAGCCCCCTTTTTGCCTGTTTCTGACTCTGTATTTATACAGCAGTTGACATAACACAAATTGAATTATAACATCTTTTTTTTCTCTCTCTGCTTTTTCCCGTACGTGGAACGTGTGTTCCGGTGACGTTTCGTGTGTAACGCGATCAGACGTTAAGTTTTAATTAACACATTTTCCACACACACACTCACAACGGTTCTATTTTGATGAAAGCAGAGTTATTTAAAGGGGGGATTAAGTCCCTGTTAAAAGCTTTGAATTCTAGCTCTGAGATTTCCTTGCAAAAAAAATAATACCAAAATAATACCAAATAATAAAACCAAAAAATTAAAAACCAAAACTTGCATCTAGTCATCCATTTAACTAACTTCAAACCCAACTTGGGCCTATACACAGACCCTACGAAATATTTCATTCAGTTCTCGAACGTCCTGGAAGTAAGACTACAAAAAAAAGCGAAAAAAAAAAGTTTTCTTCAAATTTTCCAGCTGTGAGCTTAGCTGTATTTCTGGAGATTTCTCATCAGCATCCAGTGTATGCAGAACCTGGACTATTGCGACTACTGAAAACCAAGTAAGACAACAACAACTCTTAGGGGGGGGCCTGCATATTGTCTGAAGTAATTTATAATATCACGGACGTGACGTGCTTTCGCCTGATAAATGAGCCGAATGTCGCCACGGAGTCAGTTTGCTAAATAATAAACTCTCGGGCCACGTTTCGTCTAGTGAAAAAAAAAAAAAAAAAAATAGAATGCCCCCACGCTTCGGTGGGTGGTTACGGTACGGTCTGTCGTTGGGGCTTTTCCCCACCCACCCATCCTCTATCTCTCTCTCTGCCCGGTTTTCCCATCCGCCTTTCTAACTGTGCTTAAGCTGGAGCGTTTTGTTTTCGCACTTTGCGCGCTTTTAGTTTCGGAATTTTCCATCAAATCATCAACACTTCCCGCAGAAAGCGTGGCTCAACATTATTTATGCAGATTTTCTTTCTATTTTTTTTTTTTGCCCGAAACAAAAGAAAAGAGAAGACAGTGGGCGCAACAAGCGTGTGAACTAGCGCCAGGGCTATTTTAGACCCAGCACAGTGGGATCAAAGCAAAAGTTTTGGATGAATAATATTTAGCAATATTAATCCTAGCCCTAAATTTATTAATTTTCATTTGAAAACAACATAAAGTTAGCTTTACCTTATTAACAATTAAAAGTAGATATTTCTTGGGTAGAATATAATCCTTTGATAGTCATATTTGACCCTTGGCATGTTTAAAATATTTCTTAGCTAGAATATAATCTGCTGATGGTCATATTCGATCCTAAAAATATTTCTTACATAGAATATAAATCTCTGATAGTCATATTTGATCCTTAAAATATTTCTCAGATAAAATAGAATCTTCTGATAGTCATATTCGATCCTTAGCACGTTTAAAAAAGTTCTTACATAGAATATAATCCTCTGATAGTCATATTTGATCCTTGGCACGTTTAAAAAAGTTCTTACATAGAATATAATCCTCTAATATTCATATTCGATTCTTTAGCATGTTAAAAATATTTCTTAGGTAGAATATAATCCTCTGATAGTCTTGGCAACTTTAATAACTTATTTAAACCTTCATAAAATATAATAATAAACCTTATGTTTATATTTATTGCATTTTCGTAACCACTGTGCGGAAGTGGAAGTTCCAAAAACAAAACCCCATTAAGCTTAAGTTGAGCATAAGATGAACAAAGGCATTGGAGAGAACACAGTTGGTGGAAAATAAATAGCACAAAGTCCCATAAAGTAAAGTAGGGAAGAGACTCGTCATATGCATAAACAATTTAATGCCGGGGCGACTGAGTGGGTGTGTGTTCTTAGTGTGTGCTGGCTGTGTGTGGCATTACAATAAAATTTACACGCTTATTAATTTTTACAAGACCTTAACCGACACTTGAGCCAAACAACCAACACAAAACTAGAGCACACACATGTTAAATAAAAAAATAAACAACAACCAAAATACGGCAGCACCTCTTCAAACAAAAATTCAACATGCTTTTCTTTCTTTTTTTTTCTACTCTTTCTCTCCGTGGGAGTGAAAAATAGGAGAAATGCGGCTACGAAAAGTTTTTTGGCAGCCATTTTGGGGGTTGGGGAAAATATATAAGCCACAATTTTTAGCATGCACAAAATATGGCCAAAAGGAATTTTCTATTTTTTATTTATTTTTTAATATCAAAACTTTTCGACATACCAAAAGTAGGAGGCAGGGAATTCCGGGTAACAGAGGTCCTTGAGGGGTTCTCTCTCCCTGTCATATGTGCAAATACACTTTTGCACTGCAAAAATTCTTAGAAAAATTGTTTAAATTTAAAATACTCTTCTATTAATAATAATATATATTTCATTAGGCAAAGAACTGGATATAAGAAACTGTGATCACTTTTTGCACTTGATAATCGATTTTGAATAATGTTCGGGCTAAATGATCAGGATTTTGAAACTCCTGACTTGGAGGCTATGATTCCCAATGCGGACACGGTGGTTCCCTCAATAGAACCACCGGACGTGGGTTATGCTAAATTGAAGTTTCGCTTCTTCTGGGCCATTGCCCTCATCCTTATCCTGAGCCTGCTGATGTGGCTGAAGAAGCACGAGAAGGCCGAGCAGTTTTACGAGTGTGAGCCGCTAGGCCCGGAGCCCAGCAAGAAGAACCTGACTGAAAAGTAGAAGAATCATGAAGAAAACCAAGGCCCTGACTAGATAATTATTTGACCTGAAATGATGTGACGAAGCCTGAAGTGGATTAAGCAAAAGATATCAGATTACACTTACCTTTTTTCCTACCATTATAAACTTGAGCTGGCAATGTTTCTTCCTAGTTTTATTTATTTATTTATATTATTTTATATTTGGTAAGAAAAAGTATATGTGTAATGGAGAATAAGGAAAGCCAAAGGTGATAGGAAATTCCTAAGGAAAAAAGGCTATAAAAAAAGTCCCGTTAAGAACAGAAGGAAACTCTGGGGCAACGTCGACAAATTGCCAGCCTCTTCAAAAGTTTTCGCTTGGCCAAAGGAAAATAGTTTCTGAGGTTTCCCCGACCCAGTGACGAAAGCTGCGAAAACTCGTTACGCACAGGCACACACACACAGAAATGGAAATGATTGGCGGAAAGTTCTGTGTTCCAACAAATAATTCGACATCTTAAATTAATTAAAGTTTTTGCAAAATGGCAAAAGTTTACTCTTCGTATATTGTCCTTGGCAAATGTAATGGAATTAATGTAAATGAAAATGAAAATGGTAACGAAAATATGAAAAAGAGTTTCAACGTCATTTGCAGTCAGTTTTGGGTTTCGTAACTGAAAAGTTTGTTAAGCAACAAATTATATTTTTGCCGTGTCAAAAGTTATTATGTTTAGAGACTGACTGCCAGCTGAGGCCATAAATAATATAATTGTTTCACTTTTAGTTTGTTAATTAAAGCAGAAACTAATATAATATATTGTAAATAATATTTTTTTAAATGATTCTAAAGCAATTTTATCCCAGAAAGTGTTTCTTTGCTAACCTGCTCAACTCACTATCTGCTCTGTGTACGTTGCTCCTGTGTCTATCAACCTCTATCCCCACCATCCTCTACATCCTCTACATCCTCTCCCATATGTCGGGAGAGCTGGGGAAAGTTGAGAATTTAAAGGAATTATAAGTACTCGAGCATCTGACACGTCGGCCGCACTTGAGAGAGTTGCCAGGGACTTGGCAGTTGGCAGTTGTCAAGAGTGCTACGGCCACTCACTATCCCATCCCTCTGAACTTATCCCTGAAGGGAAAACCCAATGACGAATGTCGCCTGAAACTCATATGTATGCACTCTCTCTCTGGCTTGGAGGATGATTTCCATGGCCCAAGGAGTTAGCTTGGCAATTACAGTCAAACTTGGCCAAGTTGATATTAATTTGGGGATTGTCTGATGCCATTTTACAGGGGCATAAAGTGGTATATAACACAAATTTCATTTAAAAAGAGAAAAAACAAGCATTGAACAATTGAGTATTTGAGTATTTGGTTATTTGGTTATTTGGCAAGCAAAGCATTTGCTTTCATTGTTATTTCATGGCTACAAATAGATCTTTTGACATTTACTGTAGTGCATATGGCACTTAGACTCTGGGAAAACTGCTGGTAAATGTTTTTCCTGTATGTGTGTAAGCCGCTTACGCTGCTTTCCCCCCTTGAGAGTCACGTTCCTACATATGTCATATATTGAAAAGGAAAGAACGAATGAACGAACGAACGAATGTATCGCAGATGATTTCTAATCAAATATATCATAAGCCGCCATCCAGGGAGAATAGTGTTTGCACTTTTTCATTTGTTTTTTCCTTTTGTTTTCCTTTTGTTTCTGTATCTTGTTTGGTGCTCATGTGTTTCTTGTTTCTTTTTTTTCCCCATCTTTGCAGGTATGACGGAGGAAATAACCGGCGATTGGAGCTATTACGTGTTTATATCCCTTACATTGGTCCCCGTCTATTGTGCATTTCGGCTCATTAAGTCCCTGGGCTGGCAGCTCTTCGTCAACAACTGAGCAAACATCTGCAACTGCACTGACATCAAACTAAAAACCCAGCAAGGAAAACTTCAGGCTTCAGTTCCAGCTTCAGCTCCAGCTTCAGTTCCAGCTTCAGCTCCAGAGAAGGTGCGTAGTCACTTGAGGTTGTCAGTCAGTCAGTGGAGTGTCGAATGTCGAGTGGCAGTGAGCGTCGAACCTTTTAGTGAATGTGGGTAAAAGATTCCTGAGAAGCAAGAAGGAAATTCAAGAAGATACCTTGAAAGACTGGGCCATTTCCAGTTAAATTAATTAATAAATCAAGCATTTATGCATATAAATTTGACTCACTGACCAAAAATTATTAAAAACTTAGCAGGCAAACAAAATAATTCGTAGGGAAAACATTCAAATATGCTTTTGCTTAACGTAGTCTTTGCTTTTTCCTTTTGCAGAGTTCCTGAATCTCTCTCTCTATATATATATATATATCTTTTGTAAAAAATGCAATAAAAAGGAAGGCGAAGACTAGCGCGATAAACAAGGGTCCAGCAGCTGCCAGGATTCCGTTGCATTGTGTGTGTGCTTGTGTGTGTTGGCCAAGCCAAGTTGCTGCTGCTGCTGGCTGGCCGAAAAAGGAGCAAACAAAGGCGAGGCGATGCAAAGCAATCAACGTCACAAGCAGGAGCAGCGGCAAGACCAGTACCAGTACCAGAACCAGAACCAAAACCATAACCAGACCAAGACCCAGGAACATAGGGCAGAATACAAGCCGGAACCAGGACCAGGAACAGGACCACCAGGACAAGCACAGCGGTGGCCATAGACGGAGTTATTGTGGTGGCACCATCAACGCCGCCAACGTATCAGGAGTACCAGCTTTAAGGACACACCCACACCACATTTTCCTCCGCAAACAGGACAAGCCAAAGCAAAACAACTCCGCTTTGAGGACCTCAAGAAAACCAATTTACATATTTAAGCTTTGGGCAAACGTCGAGCCAGAGAGAACGAGAGTAGAGAAGAGGAGAGGAGCGACTAGAAGTCAGCCGTTAGTAGCCCCAGGCTAGGATATATATATATATATATATCGCCAAAAATCAAAAACCAGTTAGTTGCCGCTGGAGACACTTTTCAAATACCACCTTCCACCTTCCAAAATGCGTCTGCCATTTCGGAACAAGAAGCTCACCCTGTGGGTGCTCTTCGGCATCATTGTCATCACCATGTTCCTATTCAAATTCACCGAACTGCGGCCCCAGTGCCTCTTCAAGGTGGATGCCGCCAGCGAGCTCAGCTCCCAAATGGTTCACGTCGAGGTATGTACGAAAAATCGAATATCCCCCAAAAAATCTCACACACATCTACCTTTACACTGGAACATTTTCATCCTTGTTGGTGGGAGCCCTCGAAGCGCGTTCTTGGATAAAAATATTTAAATTTAATCAAATGGGGCAGCAATCAAGGCTTGACAGATTTTTTAGGCCTTTCATTTTTATATTTATTGAATTTAAGCCATAATATTGCTTAGCATACTTAATGCGGTCTAGCTTTTACAGTCCAGGTACATATTTATGGCATATATTTTGGTAGATTCCTTAAGGTTTTAAGGTTTTTCCATAATAATTCCATAGGTCTGTGGGTTTTAGGAATTCTTTCTTGATATTTTAAAGTATTTTTTAGGGATTCTTTCTATAAAATTGTATAGTTTATTGTAAGTCTTATAAAAAAGTTTATACATTATACAGTTCAGGTACATATTTATGCCATATATTTTGGTAGATTCCTAAAGGTTTTAAGGTTTTTCCATAAAATTTCCATAGGTCTTTGGGCTTTAGGTATTATTTATTTAAAAGTTGGTATTTTTAAGTATTTTTAAAGATATTCGTTCTATAAAATTGTATAGTTTATTGTAAGTCTTAGAGAAAAGGTTTATATATTACAATTGCTATATAAATTAAACATTTTATAACATATCCTTTAAAGTTTTAAGGAATTTACTTAACCTTTTGCTTATTTTCAAACAACAAAATAACATTTTTAGTGATAAATCAAAAGAGAGAAAAGAAATCATGAAGGTGGAACCGAAAAGCAACATAACTAATTTCATATTGGCTGAGCACAGCTGAAAGTCCTTCCCATCCTGGCCATCCTGTTGGGGAAACCCAACCGCACACGCACGCAAACCCAAAGCAAAAGTCATTGAGGGAATTTAACTGGTTATCGGATGACCGAACACTATTTTGTAAACATTAGTGGAGACCAAAATGGTCTCGTTGGAGTTGAAGAAGCAGGAGGAGGAGGAGAGGAGGAGGTGTGTAGGAATCCATTGATTAGCATTGGGAATATCGAAAGGCCATAAGCAGCTTAGGATGAGTTCGGGAGTGGGAATGAGAGGAAATCGAAACTGCGGCCAGAGGAGATGATGACTCCACACGAAAGACAATGCACCCCAGGGACAAAAGGGGAATGGGAATGGGAATGGAAGCGGATGTGTGGATGTGTGGATGTGCGTGGAGATAGCCAAATGATTCTCACAGAACATTAGCAATCTTTGGTTTTCTGGGGGGGCTTTAATTCCAGAGGATTCTCTGACCCTAATTATGGTCAATGGTCTGGGTTTTAAGTGTTTAGAATCCAGGCAGCTTTTGCCACAGAAATTTCTGTGATTTGTTTATTTTATTTATCAATTGAAATGTTTTCTTTTGATTAGATAAAAAGCCAGGCAGCACATTTATCGTTGCTCTAATTAAGTGTGTATGATTTATGAATATCGATCGATCGACTTGTGAGTGAGCATTTACCCAGATAAGGTTCCCCCCTTATCTAACAGAGGGGGAATTAGTCGGCAGAAAACCTTTCTTTCTATGTAAGAGTTTAGATCCATATGGATAGTTCGGTTCTATTTTTAGTAATGCCCATCACCTGTCTCACTTTTCATTTCCCTGTGACGCTAATGCCCCTGGAGGCGTTAACACCTGCGCTTACTCAGACAACCAACCCACAAAAGCCCCCATCTAGACCGTCCTGCTTGCTACCCATCATCATTATCATAATCATCACCATCACCATCACCATCACCATTGCCATTGCCACCATGCCTGCAACTTTTTTTTCTAATTTAATTTTGTTGTCTCCACCCCGTTTCTTCTTCTCTCTTGGATGCGAACACGGACACGGACACGGACACGGCCACGGCCACGGATACTATGGACACGTTCAGAAATACCTCACAGATGACAATCAACGCGTTTATTCATACAACCGTGAGATGCCATTAATATTCATAGGCGGCGTGCCCAGATCAGGGACGACTTTGATGCGCGCCATGCTGGATGCCCATCCCGATGTGCGGTAAGTTCTTCTTCAATACAGAACTCTCTCTCTCTCTCTCTCTCTCTTTGCCCGAAACTGTAACAGGATAATGCCCCCCGAATACCCTTGTCCTGCTCGGTTACTGTTCGATTTGATTGTCTCCCACAATGCGTTGGGATTGGGATTGGTTTTGTGGCGAAACTCCATAGCGTATGGAATATATATACCACTTCCCTTGAGTAGTGGTAAAGTCTATCGGATATCACAGCCGATTTATTGGCCTTTGAACATAATAGTTTGTGCTAGGTTTGGAAGCTGCTTCCTAAGTCTTTAATCGGTTCCTGGATTAGTTCGACTTTATTAAGTTTCAAAGCTATTAGTTAATGAAGTATTTATAAATATATCGAAATTATCGAGAAACCTATCAAAACTATCGTTTTATCGTTGACACTAAAAAAGAAACTAGAATTGAAAGCTTATTGATATTAGCTATAAAATTGAAGCCTTGCTGATTTGATTTCATATAATTTGTATCTGTAAATCTATTATGTAAAATAGTAAACAATCGAAAAGCTCATCGAAAATATTGTTTTATCATTTATCTAAAAAGGAGACTAGAAATGAAAGTTTATTGATATCTATAGCTATAAAATTGAAACCTTGCTGATTTTATTTTATTTTTTTAACTATAAATCTATTTTGTAAAATGGTAAAAAATCAAAAAGCTCATCGAAAATATCGTTTTATCATTGGCACTAAAAAGAAACTAGAATTGAAACCTTATTGATATCGTTATCAATAAAATTGAAGCCTTGCTGATTTGATTTCATATATTTTGTATTTGTAAATCTATTTTGTAAAATAGTAAAAAATCGAAAAGCTCGCCAAATTTATCGTTTTATCGTTGGCACTAAAAAAGAGACTAGAAGTGAAAGTTTATCGATATCTCTAGCTATAAAATTGAAGCCTTGCTGATTTGATTTCATATAAAATTTGTATATAAATTGCAGCATATTTAAAATAACATTCCAATTGCAAATGATTTCCCGTTTTCGGTTCCTGCCTTAAAAAGTGTATTTCCTCTGCTCTCCTTCCCCACTGCCTGCCTCTATGGGGGGGCAGGGAAAGGAATGTTGTAAATTTTAATGCATTCATTTTTTGGCTGGCTTTTGCCTCGCAGCACTCACAGGCAACCCAAACCCAATCTCCCACCGAATTCGATATATATATTTCGTTTTGCCTTTTGGCAATTTTAATATGTACATTTTTAGGGGTCTGGCTTTTCTCTACCCTCTCTTATGGGTAGTCCCAGGACCAGTCCCATTCCCATTCCCATTCCCTTTTATCCTTTGCACACTCGTGTATTATAATTTTCTTTAGTTTCCCTTACGCATGAGTAATTAGCCAAGAAATGGTCAGAAGGAGCCAGAGCAAACTTACAGCTTATTTTATTAACAATTTGCCTTTTTTCTTTTGCGATTTTAATCGCTTGGCCTATCCTGTATCCTGCATCCTGGGAGCTGGAAGCTAGATGTCAGGGTCGCCTTTTTCTGATGGCTGCGCACAGCGCAATTTCCGCTGTTTAAAAACCGACTTCTCTCCCACCAATTTTAGTTACAGAATAGGTTTTGGGTGTCCTTTTGCTCTCCAACCATCCGTCCCCCGCACTTTCCTCTTTTGTTCGCCATTGCAGGACTCTGAAAAGCGTAAAAGTTTCCCGGTCGCGTTTGGATGTATGTATATATGTGGAGTAGGTCACCATCACCGTCACCGTCACCGTCACCACCGTCACCCACTTCGACCCACTTCCAGCTCGTCCCTCCATTATATCTGGTTTAGTATTTGTAGCATTTTGCATTTGGACTTGGCACCCAACTAATTGAGTCCTGGGTAAGCCCCGAAACAGCTTTCTGTGTGGGATTCATATGGAGCGCCACAGCGTGCTATCCATCCGCCGAGCTCCTCCTCTCTCTCTCTCTCTCTCTCCAGATTCGAGGTGCGAACAAATGTAATTGGCTGAGGCTAGATAAAGTGGTTATCCCCCGATTAGAGGAGCTCCAACCGGAAAAGGGTTGTGTCATGCGGGCATGGGAAGCTCTAGAAAAGTGTAGCTCTAATTTTAAAGGTAAAACAAATACACATTTCAAACTAGTAAAAAGATAACAAGTTATTGCTTGAAGGAAACATTTTTGTGGAATTTTGCCAAGGCATTTAAATGAGTTTTGCTGAAACTTTTAATCTCTCAAACAAACTCATTTTCTCGAGAGTAAATTAGCTTCTTAAATCACCCTTGATTACACTGACCTCCTCAGGCTACGTTTTTCCTAGTTGAAGCAGAGCTTTAATTCACTTTGATTACCCCTACCTAGTACCTTTAGGGTTCTCGGTTTCTCTTTCTGGGTTTTTCAATTGCTTTTCCACTGCCGTGTGAGATATTTATGATAATTTACGCAATCAGGCAGTAATTTTTGTGTGTGCTCTGAACTTGATTACGACGACGATGGACGGGTGGTGTGTGTGGCGGAAAATTCTAGGATGGCAAACGTTAGAACCGTTTGAAGCCCCTTCATAGTTCAGTGGCTTCGGTTGTGCAGTTAAAAGTGGAAAATGGTAAAAGGGAAAAAGGGAAATCGGAGCGAATGAGAGTTATGCACGATGGGGGCGCTCCAGGCGGTGTCCTCCCTCTCTCTCCTCTTCATGGTGTATATGTAGAAAGGGAATGGAGAATGGAAACGGGAACGGGAACGCTAAAGAGCCAGTGCCGGATGGCATGCCTTTTTCATTTTGTCGATTGCACTACAGGAGGCAGGAGGGGTGGCTGGGGGTACCTCCTGAACGAAATCAGAGTTGGTTACTAGATAGTACCTTTTAAATTTCATTTAACCAGAGAAAACTCTTTCAAAATGCCATTTAAATTATGTTTTCTTTGCGGTTTCCCTTTAGTTGCGGCCAGGAAACACGCGTCATACCACGCATCCTGCAACTACGCTCGCATTGGCTCAAATCTGAGAAGGAATCGATACGACTGCAGGAGGCCGGCATTACCAAGGAGGTCATGAACAGTGCCATTGCTCAGTTCTGTCTGGAAATCATCGCCAAGCATGGCGAGCCGGCGCCGCGCTTATGCAACAAGGATCCGCTGACGCTGAAAATGGGTTCCTATGTCATCGAGCTATTTCCGAATGTAAGCACCACCACTACCAGCTATCCATCTAACATGTAGTTTCCTCCTCAGCACACACAGAACCCCATCATCCCCATCCTTGCATACATTCTCCCTATTTATACAGAGAAACCAATAAAGTTATAGAAATCTATTACAATGTCTGGTAAACTTGTAGAAATCTGTATATAATTTGATATATTATAATATTCTTGAATGGATAGTCATTTAATCTAATAAAATCTTAATAAAACAAGATTATTTATTGAAAAAACAACAAAATTTATAAGGAAAAACAATATTTAAGACAGATTTCTGGCATACTACCAAATAGTTTGAATATTTTTGACATTTTATTATTATTTCTCTATAAATATATCTTCTCTCTCGGTGCACTCACACTCAACCTGCTCTGATTCCTCTGTTTTTCCCTCAGGCAAAATTCCTATTCATGGTGCGCGATGGCAGGGCCACCGTTCATTCGATTATATCGCGCAAGGTGACAATCACCGGTTTCGATTTGACCAGCTACCGCCAGTGCATGCAGAAGTGGAACCATGCCATCGAGGTGATGCACGAGCAGTGCCGGGACATTGGCAAGGACCGTTGCATGATGGTGAGTATACCTGTCCATCCCCCCCTTCCTGGCTCAATCAATGGCAATTTATCTGGCCCGCTGGCGCAGGAAATTAATGCAGGAAAAACGACAGCTAAACGAATTAATAATGTTTCTATATATTTCCATTAGGTCTACTATGAGCAATTGGTCCTGCATCCGGAGGAGTGGATGCGCAAGATATTGAAATACCTGGATGTGCCATGGAATGATGCGGTTTTGCATCACGAAGAGTTCATTAACAAGCCGAATGGGGTGCCTCTTTCTAAGTAAGCCCCCCAACCAGTCATGCACCTAAAACCTAACACTAAATATATCTCATTTACAATCCCAGGGTGGAGCGCTCCTCGGACCAAGTGATCAAACCGGTTAATCTGGAGGCCATGTCCAAGTGGGTGGGCCAAATACCGGGCGATGTGGTGCGCGACATGGCCGACATTGCGCCCATGCTGTCCGTGCTCGGTTACGATCCGTACGCGAATCCGCCGGACTATGGTAAGCCAGATGCATGGGTCCAGGACAACACGTCGAAGGTAAGGTGCAACGCGGCCAAATGCAAAACAAACCCGACACACAAAACACCATTTTTCCATACCAAATTCTAAATTTATAATAAATAATAATCGCGAGTCCCAGAGACCAAGTCCTCGGGAAGGAGATATTATTATTTTCGGCCATCCTATTCCATTTATATTTTATTTTGTAGTTTTACCCTTTTATATTATTTTCTGTGTGTCATGATTTGTGCTTTTTATGTTTGTTTGTTTTGTGTTTTGCACTTTGCCTTACTTTTTCACGTTTGTCGGTTGCACCCAGCGATAACTCTTTATTTTTTTGTAGTTTTACTGCTTTTATTTTACGTATGCATTATATATTGTTATTTTTTTCAGCAATTTTGATTCATGGGGTCTGTTTTTTAGGGGCTGCTGCTTATATATGCATATTTGAGGGTTAAACTTTGCATGAGAATGAAAGTAAACTAAGGGAAAATGATTGATTAAATTGAATAAACAAAATTAAATTGAACAAAGCGAAGAAGAAAGCCTAAAGTGCATGAGTTCGAATATTATTTTTAAGCTTAAAGATTTTCAATTCATATTAAAAAATAATTCAAGAAAAACTACAAAATATTAACTTAACTTCAGGATAAAACATAGCCGCTTATCACAGACTCCAAATCGTCTCAAATTTGCATAAAGAAGCAATTAAGTTGCTGCATTTGAATTTGCAATTTGAATTTATGCATTTATTATGAACCATTAATTACAAGGAATTAATATTCATAGTGTTGTGCTGGCCAGGGATTTGCAGGACGAGTTTATACTGTTGTTGGTTTAAGCCACTCAAATATTAGTAGTTTTCCAGCTAACATTTAATTGAAATTTTCGGTTTGCTTGGCCAATTTACTGACCAATAATATACAAGTCCTTTTCGTTTTCGTTTTTGTTTTGGTTTCTTTGCGCCAGCCTGGGCCACCCTCTTGCATCCTTTTTTTTTTGTTTTTTTTTCCTGTCTGTTTGCAAGTGCATCCTGCTGAGTTATGTCCGGCGCAGCGATGCGTTAAATTAGCTGCTAATTAATTAGTCCACTCCTCGTTACTCCGCGCGACTTGAGTGGAGTGGAGTTGAGTTAACTCAAGTTGAGTTATCTTTCCGTTGATTTTTTTATCACCTCCCAGCGTTAATATTCTTTTTTGTTTAAAATGTATTTGTTTTTCCTTGTTTGCTTTAAGGGGAAGTTCCTTAAAATACAATTGCGTGGAGGGAAAAGGATAGAAATAAAGGTTGCTAAGCAATTATTTGAATTTAATATTAATATTCCTTAAATAGACTTGAAAACTAAGTTTTTAAGTTGTTTTAAATGTTCATTTATTGTTTATTTATTTTTTTAAACAATTTCCTTTAGCCAGAACCACATTTAATTCGCAAATCCTTTGCTTTAAATGAAATAAAATCAACTTTAAACTTGAAATACATTCGATTCGCTGGCACCTTTGGCAGTTCGATCTTTGTCGCCCAACGTTTGTTTCTGTTTTCCCCCCTATTTTTTTTTTTTGTCGATGATGTCCCGGATTTTTGCGTGTTTTTATTGGCCTGTCACTGGGGCAATTTCTGTTTGACAGTTAAAATTGCAATGTTTCCGCGCGGTTGCCTGGTGCCCAGCCTCCTGTCTGTCTGTCCCCTCACCATGGGCGGCCTGATGTCATAAGTGGCAATTTATATATGCATACAAAGGGGGGAAAATGTCCTGGCAAAGTTAAGTCAACTTTTCGCAATCCCCAGCTGCGTGACAGGCCACTCCTGTGACACCTACTGACCCCACAGGACAGTTATCCCATTTGCCATTATCCCCCGTCTCCTGCTTCGTCCTTTTTACGTTCCCCAGCTCTCTCTCTCCACGGCAATGCAATTAATATCAATTGAAAGTCCGCCAATTTGATTATATTCCTTAATTTATGTTAATGGCAAATATTTTAATTAATTGACGGCTCACGCTTATCGAGGTGTCCGCAAACATTTAATATTTTAAACATATTTGCATATTTAATATTTTATATGCAGCAATTTAAAACGATGCAGCGTTGGTCGGGGTGGCAAAAAAATATGATTGAATAGCGAAACATAAATACTCTCTGGAGGTGATGGCATAAAATAATAAAAGAAATGAAAACTAAAGAGAAAAATAGCAAAAATACTATTTTTTAAACAACTTTCAACTCTCAGAAGTGTGTAGAGTTTTCATTTAAATCTTTTTTAGATGTGGTTTTAATGTAATTAAAAAACTACATAAAACTTAAGCTCCCCTTGGGTGTTGAAGAATGTTTGGAATTTTGTGTGTTTCCACGCTTTGTGCCATCACAAAGTTAAACAACAATTTGTTGTGTCGCCTTTGATAATGTTTATAGCTGCCACAATATGCAGCTGCGCAAATAGTTGAACCTGGACTATGAGGGTCTGCCATAATTATGTAACCATCGGCAGGAAAAACAGATAACCCTAAACCAGCTTCAATTTAAGGCATTTTTATTGAGATTTTGCTTTTCAATCAATTAAACTTTTTACGATTTTTGCAAATTTTCCTTTTGCTTTTTATTTCCAGCTAAAGGCCAATCGAATGTTGTGGGAGAGTAAGGCCAAGCAGGTGCTGCAGATGTCCAGCGAGGATGAGTTTAACAACAATAGCAACAACCATAAGGATGCCAACAATAATCAGTACAATGTCAATAAAATTATGCCAGAGCAGCAACAGCAACAGCAACAACAACAACAACATCAACAACAGCAACAGCAGCAGCATCAACCACAACAACACAGACAGCGGCAGCAGCAGCATCTGCAGCAGCAGCAGCAACATCAACATCATCAGCAACATCAGGAGATTGAAGGGGAAGGGGAAAGGGAAAGGGAAACGGAACCGGAACGAGAACAAGAATTGTTGCATCAAAAGCCAAAGGATGTCATTACGATAAAGCAGCTGCCATTACAGAATGGCAACAGCAACAGCAACAGCAACGGCAACGGCAACGGCAACAATAACGAGAACAAGAATGGCCCCATGGCGGATACATGATATCCGCACATACCCATAAGACTGCCGCGTGGCAAGCACTGAAGCTGAGAAGCTGGGAAGCTGGGAAGCTGGGGAGCTTGGGGGAGAGAGAGGAGACCTCAACCGATAAGGACAAAGGCTAACGATAAGGAGAACGATAACACTAACAATTACGAATACACGAAAAACCAATTTTGAATTGAATTAGCCGTCAGGATATATAACCTACGTGTAAATGTTACTTAAGAGTTACCAAAAAAACAAACAAACAAACAAGTCATCTTACACGATAAATGTTGGAATATGTACTATATATATAGATATATACTATATGTGTGTATGCCAGTTCAATTGCACTCGTCCACTTGATTCCATAATAATTTTAATTTACGCCTTAATATCTCTTTTAATTATTGAATTTATTGTTTATCGCAACGCCTATTACCTTAAACATGCTAAGCACCTTTTCAATAATTTAAATATAATATTTAAGACTTAAATTTTGGGGCAACACAATTCTTTTTAATGTGTAATATCAATATCTCAAAGGGAAAGCTAATAAAAAGTGAGGCAAGGCTGGCTCACCTCCTCCTCGATACAAAGCAAACATTTTTTTTTTTAGTTTAGGCAATTTTTGTACGAACTTACGAACTTTTCCACATATATCTCAAATTGTGTACATAAAACTTTATAAACGTTATCATTTTTACCAAAAAAAAAAAGAGAAGGAAACCTTACTTATCGAACGAATCTCGACTCGCTGACTCCATCTATCTAATGGTTAGGAATCTTTATATAGGTTTATATTTGGAATATGCAAAATTACCAAGTTAAGCACTGTTTATAGTTTGCAAATGGGTAAAAAGCAACGCAAGATGACAAAATATTTGAGAACGTGTTAAATTTTTAATGAAAGAGCTTTTAAGATATTTAGTTGAAATAATATTAAACATATTGTATATGAAATATTTGCTGCTGATTATAGGAAAAAAAGACGTGAACTAGAATAGAAAATATATACTTTTTTTTTTGTGTATTTCTGTTGCAATAAATTGACTGAATGTAAAAAAAAGAACGAAAATAAAACCTTAATAAAACCCATATAATAATAATATAAATGTATACCTTTAATTGAATGTCTAAATGTATATGAGAGAGTTGTAATAGATTTTAAATGTATATGTAAATCGATGTAAAGAGTACCGAAAAGCGAGTTAGCCAAGCTAAAATCATTATTTTGACTGCTGATTCCATTTACTTCCAATTTAAATGGTTGAATAATATAAATATCTAATTTCTAAGAAGAGAACCGAATATCTCAACATCAAAACTGGCTAGATAACCATTTAGATTAGAAGTAAATTTTAAGTTAAAGGGTGAAAGCATAGGGTTTGCTCCACACTCCGTCCTAAATGGTGTGGGCTGGGGAATTAGCTATTTCATGTACTTACTTGCCCTTAGCTTTGCCTGTTTAATTTTTGAATAATTTTTTTTTTTAAAGAGAAATGAGAATTGCTGACAATAAATAAGATGAAAAGAAATGAAACGGAATATTATGCTTGCTCGCTAAAACAGAACAGAGAAAATGTTTATAAATAGATAAAAACCGTGTTTTTTGTGTAACCGTTGTGCGCGTCATAACCATAAAACTATATATCGATGTGAAGCTGCACCACATGTTCTCGGAATAGTCAGACAGTCAGTCCGTTCAATGAATAGTTTTCTGATTGTGAAACGCATTTAATATGTAAACTATATATATATACATCAAATATATTATATAATGAATGTGAAAACTATTTTTGCTAGCTTTTAAGATGCTTTTTTGTTTTGGTCTAATTTTGTATGTATGTATTTATACTCTCTTAATAGGTGTGTATCTATATTTGTACATTTTTGTGTGTGAAATTGCTGCAGCTAGGAATGTTTTTAATTTGTCCCAGAAAACAAACACCAAACGATCTACTTGCAGCTGACAGACAATCAGAGCTCAAAGGAACTATAAACTTTAGCTATATATAAAAACCGCCTCCCTGTAAGCCCCCACCCCGTGTTTTAATCCCCTAACCAAATGGAACCATGACTTAGGCAAATGTAAACCACAAAATATATATAAATAATAAATATAATAAACGAATATATAATATAAACGCTGTACGCTGCAAAGATCCGAAACCGAACATAAGGAAACGAATTAATTCTAAACGCAAGACAAGATTTTTTTGTGTGTGCATTTCGTAGGCTAAGCCAACTGTACAATATTGTATTGATAACAGCTAAAAAAATATATATATAATTATATATACTATACAACAACACAAACAAAAAAGGAATAAAAAATAAAAATCAAAAAGATGAAACAATAAAAGTTAAACAGAAATAAAAAACAACTATGCAAGAATTGAGAGATTGTGTGTTTGAAAATTTGAAAATTGCTGAAAATACCTACGCCAAGGTCTTTCCTGAAACCAACCCCCAACCCGAAGTGAGATTACTTTTGTGCCCCATGGGAATAAGTATCCTTTTTTTTTGGAGACCCTTTCGAAAACAGACAAACATGCACACAAACAACAGGAATTGTTCATAGATAAGATGCCATAAAACACACTTTAATATCTTGATTGTTTCTTTTGCTTTTTTTTGTTGTTTGTTGTTGGTTGTTGATTGTTTTTCTTGACTTATTAATTGGTGTTGTTATTTTGATGTTTTATTTGAAAGAAATCGTACATTTCTTGGGTTTTTCAATTCAATAAGTTCAATAGAAAAGAATTTCAAAATTTTGGTTTTTTTTGAATAGCAAGTATTTGTTGTTGTTGTTGTTGTTGTTGGGCGAATAAGCTAAGATATCATCATAACTATTTAGTTCATTCTTTTACTTTTATTAAAATGTTTTGGCTTTGGTATTTAAATGTAGTGTTTGTTTTTACGAAAAAGTTGTGAAGGAAAGAGAGAGCTCGCGGCTTGGCCCCATGGCCGTTGGCGGTGGTGGTGTTGGTGGTGGTGGTGGATAGGTGGATTGGTTTATTCCTCCTCCTCCTCCTCCTCCTCTTCCTCCTCCTCTTCCTCCTCCTCTTCCTCTTCCTCCTCCTCTTCCTCCTCCTCTTCCTCCTCATCCTCCTCGGCTTCCTCTTCCTCCTCCTCGGCAACCTCCTCCTCGACTTCCTCATCATCCTCAACGATGTCCTCATCGGCCTTGGCATCCTCCTCACCCTCGGGTGTCTCGGGCTCACCGGCCTTCTTGCCTGGTCGCTCGCCGAACCACTTTGGCAGTTTGGCTATAGTTTTTTAGGGGAAACGAAAGATATTAATCCATTAATTTTGATAATTTGAAAATGATTTCACCACAAGAAACGGAAAATGAAAATAACAAATTAAATCAAAGAACACAGTACGACAATGAACAAATTTTTGATTAATGTAGTTCTGGTGTTCCCGAAACTGATCCCTGCTGTATCTGATCTGATCTGATCTGATCTAATCTGATCTCTGTAGTACATACATTTTTGACGGCCGGTGTATTGCTCCTTCTTCTCGTTCCAGATCTTCTCGTTCGAGTCCTTGGAGATCTCATCCCAGCCCTGTGAGTGTTTTTTATCAGTGTTTCGAGTTTCATGTGTGTTTTTGTGTGATTTAATGGGTGTTGTTATTCGATACGCAGAGCACAGAGCACAGAGCACACAAGAGAGACACAAGAGTACACGGTTGACACAATTATGAAAAATAGTTAACATGAGAACATAGAAAGAGATAAGAGAAGAGTAGACGTTAGGTGAGTTATTGTGTCCGTCCTATCGCATGACCCCCAGAAGCTCCTATTTTTACTGCTACTTCTAATTCTGTGACATGACTGTACTCTCGGTACTTTTGGTACAATGATACAAATAGAAACATAGTTTTTATATATATGACACATTAAAAAATCATAAAATATAAAAGTGATAAATAGGGAAAGCATAAAGACACATGACTTGAGAGTTCGTTCGTTCGTTCACCGGATACGCTTACATTTTGTGCGCTGAGTGAATCTTTCCTGTCTTTCTTGCCAGGTCTTTTCTAAGGTTTCCGCATAGACCGTATTATAGCCCTATATTTGCATATATAATATTGAGAGAGATTGATTTTTACATGGAAGCAGCCAAAAGGAACCCCCAAACGGAAATAGCAGGAATATCACTCGGATACTTACACCCTCGAAGAGCTTCTTCTTGTCGTCGTATGAGCGTGTATCCACACGTCGCTCATATTTGGAGGCGACTTGAATCTTGGGCTGCAAGGGGAGGAAGGAATACCAAATAGATGAGTGCCTGGACATCACAGGAAGTTCGATTCCTTAACTTACCGGGTATTTGCCAGTCAAAGCTTCCGGGTCGAGACCCTTCTTCAAGGCTTTGTGCCTGAGCTGTTGCTTCTGTCTTTCCTTCAGCTCTTTCAACTGTTGGAATTAACGAGGATTAGCTGAGATTCTGACGGGGTATCAGGATCATCGTGTTACTCACATCGTAGTCCTGACGTTTCTGCCTTTCTTCCAAGTCATACTTCTCAGTTTCCAATTTAACGATGAGCTCCCACAGCTCCTGGGCCTTCTCGCGCAGCTTGGCCTCGCCGAAGCCTTCGATGGCCAAGGGCTTGATGCGGAACGACAGCGAGATCTTCTTCTCCTCCTCCAATTGTTCCTTAGTCTTGTTGCGTTCCATGGCGGCGGACGAGAGTCCCAACTATGTTTTTTTTTGTTTAGCATTTTTCGAGATTCGATCGATAGTCGCGCAGGATGTTTTTTTTTTAATATTTTTGTTTAGTTTTTTTATTTGTTGTTGTTGTTTTTTTTTTTAGATGCAGACACATTGCGTTGTGTTTTTCGGTTTTTGGTTTTTGTTTTTCGGATTTTTGTGGTACGTGCGGTACAATAGTGGTGAGAGAGACAAACAGTGAGAGAGAAAGAGAGACACACACAGAGAAAAGAGCGCATATGAGCGGACAAAGAAAGTTGCAATTGTTGTTGGTGTTTGTTTGTTTGTTTGTTGGTTGTTGATTGTTGTTTGGTTTGTGTGTGTGTGTGTGTGTACATGCGTGTTTGTTTGTTTATTTTGTTTGTTGTGTAAAAGAAAAAAGAAAACAGAGAATCGTTTTGTTGTTTCAGTTTCACATTTGTAGAGTGTGAGAGTGTTTTCAAGCGTTTCCAGGCGATCAATAAATGGGATTTTTTAATTCACAATCAATCATCACAAAACCGATTAAAGATTGTGATTTGATTGTTCGATTTATGCGATTAACAATGGCCAGTGAGCGATAAGTGAGTTCAAAAACCGAGGATTAACGATTAACGATAACGTGATTACGTGATCGATGAAAGTGGATGTTTGTGGATGATCGATTAATGCCAAACACAAACGATTATCGGTTGCGTATGAGCGATGTATGCCAAACACAGACGATTAACGATTAATAACGATTAATGATCGATATCAATGACAAGCGATTGTGGTGAAAACAAAAGATGATGTTGATGTTGTTGTTGTGGGCGAGGACACATGAGGAGTTCATATGGAATCAAAAATGAAATCAAAACGAACGAAAGAAGAAAAAAAATGAAAACGACAAAAAAAAAAAGAAAAAAACGGAAAAAAGAAAAAAGGAAGAGAGAGAGAGACAGATGGTGGGGGGAAACGGAGGCGTATCAGTAGGCTGCATTGATGGAATCTCATATAATTACCACGCCTGCCTCCTTCTTGGCAATGGTGAAGTTGGGTCCCTTCTTGTCCTTGTCCTTCATGGCCTGCAACATAGCCTGGCGCTTCTTCTCGGCCTCCTCGAGACGCATGCGCTTCTCCTCGATCTCGCGCTGCTTCTTCTCCTCAGCCTCGCGGACGCGGCGCTCCTCCTCCTCCTTCTTGCGCTGAGCCATCTTCTGCTCCTCCTCGGCACGCGAGATCTTGCGCTTGGCCTGCTTCTCCTTCAGCTTCTTCAGCTCATCCTCCTCCTTGGATCTCTGTTTGCGCCACTCGCTGATGTATTCTTTCAGCTGCTCATCGAGGTCGG
Organism: Drosophila truncata; assembly: GCA_008042515.1. Lineage (NCBI taxonomy): Eukaryota > Metazoa > Arthropoda > Insecta > Diptera > Drosophilidae > Drosophila > Drosophila truncata. Next base: position 17,629 of record VNJQ01006304.1, on the reverse strand, counting down.
AGCGCTTCTGGTCCTGACGCTTGATGAACTCTGGGTCGCCCTCTCCTCTGATGATGGGCGGCACAGGAAGGGGGGATGCAGAAAGAAAACTATTAGTCATCTGGTAAGCAGCTGGCAAGCGTTTTTAGATAGCTCTCTAGTACTACGCCAAGTAATGTCTAGGCACTAAAATTAATTACAGAATTTTGACGGACTTTCTTACGGCCTGTTCCGAGATCATTATTCATTATTTTTATTATTTTCGATTCGATTTTGTTTTTGTTTTTGTTTGTTTTTCCAAAAGTTTTGTTTTTTTTACAATTAGTAGCCATCAAAGTGCTGATGTAAATAAGCATTAGATTCTACATTCTACGAATAGCAATTCTACTCTAGTTGTAAAAAAAAAATATACAACGGAAACGGAAACTGAAACACACCGAAATAGATGGCTGGAGTGGTGAGTTGTGGTGAGTAAGTTGAGTAGCGATTGGTACAGAGGTACAGTCTACACTCTAAATTGCTTATTTTGTTGTTTAGAATTTTGTTTTTGTTTTATTTATTTTGTTTTTGTATTTTGTATTACTGATACGAACAGGCGGATTAATCGGGGGACGATACGATCTTAACATAACACTAAGGGTTTAGTCTTGGTTAGCATTCTGGTTTCATTTGTTGTTCACATTTGTTTTTTGTACATAGACTTACTCGGCTGGTGTCTGAGGTGGTTTTCTATACGTGAGGCATTGAGGTGGCAACAAACATGGAGGTGGTGATATTTTTATATATATATATATATCGATCGATTTGTTTTTTGGTTTTGTGTTTTTCAAAAATTGACAAAGTCACGATGGTTTGATTGATTGATTTTTTTTTTTTTGTTTTGTTGTGGGTTTCGGTTCGAAAAGTTCATACAAAATGCGATTTGTTTGTTATTTCAGTTTTCAAACAAAAAAGAACGTTGGAAAGAAAGAGAAAACATTTGGTTGTTTAAAAAATTCATTTGCAAAATAGATCGGTTTTTTGTTGTTGTTTTTTTGTTTTTTTTTTTTTTTGAACGAAATGAAGGAAGAAGATAAAATGGAGAATATTCGTAAAGGAAAACTAAATAAGTAACTGATTGGTAAGTACGTATTTGTTGTTTTGTTTTGTTCTTGTTTTCTGGTTTGTTGTTGTTCTAAGGAAAACGCAAAAAGTATGTCAAGTCAGCGAATTTTCCAAGCAACGAGACTTTGTACAGTATGAACTGGAACTGGAACTGGTACTGGTGCGGTACTGGAGCTGGTACTGGAACTGGTTCTCTGATGCATGGATCAAAAATATACACACACAAAAAAAGTTTGGTCTTGCTTTTGTAATTTTTTTTTTTTGTTCGGAAATTGGCAAACGAGCAACGAATTTTTGGGAAGTGCAAAGAGCAATTTGGAAAGTTTGTCTTTTGGGAAAACTTTGGTGCTGATTTTTGTTTGGGGTATACATATATGGTTTTTCGATTCAAAACACGATTCAAATACGAATTACGTTCGGTTTTTATACAATTTTGGGTTCTTTCTTTCTTCTTTTCATTGGTTTCTCACACTAATTTTTACTTACTTCCTGCAACAAGAACGGAGATCAAAAAGAGATGGAAGAGAGAAAGAGAGAGATAAACAGAATCGGTATCAATAGTTTCCAAGTCTTAAAAACGGCAACAACATTGTTTTTTTTTTTGCTAAGCCAGGCCAGCGATAGGCGGAAAGTTAACGTTTTTTTTAAACGGTCTTTTGTTTAGAATTTGGAAATTATTTGTATTGCTTCGGAAATGTATTTTCGTTTGGGGGAATAAAAACGGATATACGGATATACGGATATAGATAGATAGACAGATAGACAATAGACAGGTTACGTATACAAAATACACAGTGATATATAGAATGTGGAAAGCTATAGGTTCCAAAAAGGGTTGTTGGGACTTGGGACTTGGGGCTTTTGATGAGTTTGGGATACACACAAATAGCTTTTATATACAAAATTTGCCAATTTTTTTTGCTCAGGGTTTTTGGAGATAAAATGTGGGTGGGGTTTTGGGAGACTATGAACTCGTTGCTGTGGTGGAATTTGTGGTTTTACTAGGAGATTTGGTTTCGGGTTCCATTAGTAAATTTTGTACAATTATCCGTTACTGATTGCGCATGATCTTGAATTTGCAATTATGATTCTAATTTGGATTTTGTTGGCTGGTTTTTGGTTTTGTTCTAATTTTTCGGTTTTTATAGACACACACAACAACACATTGAAGACAAAAACCAAAATAAATAACAAAAATGTACAAAGAAATGATAATAAAATCATAAGTGTAAAAATTAATAAATAAAATAGGATTATTTACAGACGAATACACAAAACAGTTTTGTTTTCTTTTTTTCGGATTGGTTTCGGGTTTTATGAATGGGATTAATTTCTACATAATTAATAAAAGTTTCCTTTTTTTTGTTTTTTGTTGATTTGCAAAACATTGACGACAACATACAACACATATAGAAAATTTTGAATAGACAAAATACAAAACATAAATAGAGGTGGGTGAGAGGGGTGTCAAAAAATAAAAAAATATTTATAGTAGGATATGCAAGGGGGGAAAAATGACACAAAAATATATATAGACATAGGTGAACACCAATCGAGTTCTTTATATGCTGCTGCACCAAAACCAACGAAAAAATGTTGACAAAAATTGGCAACAAAAATGTACTTACGTCTCCTCGCGGGTCTCCTCGACAACCTCCTCCTCCTCGGAGCTGCTTTGGAGTTCGTAATGAAACGGATTTGTTTTTGTTTCATTTGTGGATTGGGTTTTTGTTTATCAATAATATATAAGAAATATATATTTATTGTTTTTTTTTTTTGTGTGAGGGTGCAGGGTGCAAATACGGACGCACGCGCACACAGTGCAGGGGTGAGATTGTTGAGTTGTTGTTGAATTGTCGTGTGGTTGTTGTTGAAATTGTTGTTGATTGTTTTTATTAGTTGTTGATTTCAAAAGAAACGAAACGACAACATTAGCAGTCGGTCGAACAGAGATCATGGTTTTTGGAGGTGGTGGTGGTGGTGGGTTTCACAGTTAGGATCGTGTTTCGGGATTGGAAATGCATGGAAATAGACAAGAAGGAGTACAGATCAAAATAGGTGCCACAAGTACGTGTGCTGTGGATGATGGCAAAAAATCCTCTTACAAAAATCATCCTTGGTGGTAAGTATCGATAGTCAAGGGCTCAAAATTATATCTGACTATTTATTTCAATTAATTATGTTCACTTTATTAACACTTTTGTAGTTATTTCACTAATTTTCTATATATTTTCTTTAGCCGGTCAGCCACGCGGCGTATACTTAATATCCCATACGCGACGTATACTTAAAATTTGAGTTACATATCTTTTGAAGAATTGGTAAACTTACGTGTACTCTTCATCGTCGGACATGGTTACGGTTTAGGGTTGAAAAAACCTGTAAAAATAAAATACGAAAAAATATATGTTAAATTATATTAAAATATTTTTTTGTGGCATCCTTTTTATGGATTTAAATAAAAATAAAAGCTTTAGCTGAAGAAAAAAACATTTTAAATGTTAAATAAATTCTTTAACTAATTCTCCCTTTACGGAAGAGGTATTTATAAGTCTAAAAAGTTTAATATTCATTTAATAAACCTTTCTTATGAAGAATTCTAAAATATTTGTTTAAATCTCTTGTATTATTATTTGATTTAAAATATTATAGTTGTCCCACAGACCAGCAGCAACAGCAAAAACGTTTAAAAGGATCTGTATCCTTTTAGCCACAGTCCTCAGGTAATCGTTCACGGTTTCACTGTACTTTCAGTGGCTGCTCAGCCAGAAACAACATTTGTTGTGTGCTTTTTCCTCTGATTGCCTTGATAGTACTCTATAATTAGACGAATATGTCTCCTCTAAATACGATATATACATCGGCATCGGTATCGGCCATGTCATAAGACATACATATACGATATGTATACCGCTCAGAGAGAGAGAGAAAGTCTTTTTTTAGCCGGCAACAATGTCTTGTCTTGTCCTCACATCATAATCTTCCACAATAAAATCAACAACAAATTCCTTGCGCTCTAAAATTATTTAATTTTCCTCTGCCTATATCTATATATGCTCGTTTATGGCTATATCTGTGTGTGTGTGTGTGTGCGAGGGAGACAGTAATGGTCTGATCTATGTATATCGGTGTTTAAATTTTTTGCTCCGATTTTTCCGAATGCGTTTAGGATTAAAAATAGCCTTTGGGGCACGGGCACGTATTGAATTTCCCTTTTGGCCAAAAGCTTTGAAAAAAAGCTTAAGAAGCTTCGTTTCTTTTCGAGTAAATTTGAAAATTGTTGTAATTTTTTGTTGTTGTTGTTTTTACCTTGGCACTAAATCAGAAAGTCAAATACCAACCTATACATACTATATATGATTTAAGTATATATGAGCAAAATTATTAGGCATGACATTTATGTATATACTCAGGAAAAGTGCTCTTCTCCGCAAAATTCCATATTTTCTGATGCATTTATGAATTTTTCTGCATTTTCTGGGATTTATTTTTAGCTCTAGACAAACTGGGTCATTTTGGGATAAAGCGAAAAATGCATGCCTGAGATTTTACCGAACCAAACGAATGGAATTATTAGATAGATTATAGTAAGATATCTTTTTTAGGGTCATTCATAACCGAAAAATGGTTAGAGGAAATGTTTTTAAACTAAAGACTAACTGGAATTGCATATAGAATTTTCTTTTGCTATATCCTTATTCATTATTTCATATAAATTTCTTCCTTTCTTTCCTTTTTTATAATTTCTTTTTTTCTATAATTTCCTATAATTTAACTTTTACTTTTACTTTCTTGTTTCGCTTTCAAACTTGAGGTTTTCAAGTTCATCATCCTGCCGATTGATAATTTTTTGGAAGTCTGGTAAAATCCTATAATAAAATGACGTTATGTTTTTCTAAATTTGCCCAAACTTTATACCTATTTTCCCCCTTCTCAAAGCTTTTTCATTTTCATATGTCTGTATCGGGAGATGTATTCCAAAAGTCTCCAGATTTTGCGGGGGTGTTTCTTTTGGGTTCTATATATCTCTAGAATCTGAATCAATGGCGCCTGCGCCGTATATTTTCGGGTATTTGTAGCTGTATCTGTAGCTGTATCTGTATCTGAATCTGTAGTTGAATTTGTATCTGTATCTTTGTGTGAGTCTTGGATATTTTGCCAAGGTAAAATCACACACACAGACACAAAACGCAAACGAATTTATTTTTACAATTCAAAGGAAAAAACAACAACAAAAAAAAAAGAATATAAAGAAAAGAAAAACGAAATTTTGAGAATTTTCCTCTCAGATCATATAACACTTTCGGATCGACTCGGATCGTTCAGATATAAGTATGTATGTAGTATATATTCCTGTCTGGCAGTCGTGGCTTTTGTTTTTGTTGCTTTTATTGTTGCTGCTGGTCCTTTATCGTTGATGTTGTTGCTGTTGTTGTGTGCAAATGCCTGGGAGCATTTTCATTTATTTTTAGATAACAAAAAAAATTTCAAAAAAAAATGTAGATAGTACAAAAAATATGCTTAAAATTGTTTTCTTTTTAGAGTTTCAGAGAGTTTCATCATAGTTTTTCAATTAATTAATTGCACTTTCATTTCATTTCGTTGGTTGGTTTTTTGCACTTTAAAAAAATATTGAAAAAAAATATGCATGTTATATAAGACTTTGATATTTGTCTTTGATATTGTTGTTGTTTTAGTTCTCGTTGGTTTTTAGTTTCTTTTTCAATTATACTCTCGGAGGACGACTGAGCATGCCTCCAAAGGATGCGTTTGATTGTTCATTTGTAGAAGAAGTTTCTTTTTGGTTTTTTGAGTTATTCTTTTTTTTTACTTTTTGTTGTCACTTTATTTGTTTCTTTTATTCGATTCTTTTTTATTGGGAGGAGGTGAAGCAGCAGTAGAGCAGAGTAGGAACAGAAAAAAAAAAACTTACTTAGGGAGAAAGAAACAAATTGAAATCTCAACTAAAGTCCGAGCAGCTGACGTCGTAGGAGCGAATGCTGCGGTTCGACTAAACAGACTGACGATCTGAGGCGCTGCTACACGTTATGTTAAAGAATTTTTCGTGGCGTTCGCGGAAAAGCCTCGCATCCCCCTCCACACACACACACACACACACACACTCACACACATCCAATGGATTTGGCCGATCTCGTCGACTTTGTCTATATAAAACGGCTTTCGCAGCGAATAAGGATGGGTGCGAACGGGCCAAGCATATGCTGGCGATGTGGCAACAAGTGGGTGTAGGTGTGGGTGTGGGTGGGTGTGCTCAGCGGGTGTGTGTGTGTGTGTGCGTGTGCTGGGTGTTGGGAAAACGTTCTCAGGTGAAACATAAACTTGTGCTCCTCCACACACACTCACACACACACGCAAGAGTGTTCCATATCCCCGGCCAGGGATCTCCAACTGGCCAGAACGAGAAGGCAAAACCTGGGGGCTACCCCTCCTCTCCATACACACACATAGCACATGGCACATAGTATATGGCCAGAGATCATAAGTAAATAGGCACACATTTGTTTTTGGAATCAAATATCGTAGAACATAAATTTCACAGCCATTAAGAATCGAGCTGCATATATCTGGACCATGTACAGGGTCTTAAAAATTATATAAATATATATATCAACCCACCGGATGGATAGTTGCAGTATTTGAACCCCAGAGTGCACGCCCTACAACTTTTCGATATCTATAAACATATTGTGTGTATATTTGCTTGAATATATACATACATCCTATAGATCTGAGGATCGTGCTGACGTCGAACGGCCTTTGGTGCCCCATCGCATTGCCATTTGTCTAACACTTGAATCTATTCGTCACTGGTCTGATTTTCTTTTTTTATTCTCTTCTATTCTTGTTGTTATTTTCCCATTTTCCATTGTAGTGGATACTTTCGCCAAATACTTTTATATATGTATGTATATGCAGGCACAGGCACCCTGTGTCACCTTTCCCTGGCTGTCGATTTTGATTTGTATTCAAAATATAATTCAAGAATAAGTTATTGGGTTAGGTAGGTTTAAGAACATCTCATTAATATATTTTTTGGGCTTAATGAAACTTTATTTTGAAGCAGGAATATATTTTTATTTCATATAAACTAAGGGTTTACAAGAAGCCTTCTTTAAAGTAAATTTCCCCATAGGGTCTAGCTTCAGCCGGAAGTTAATTAATCTGAAAATAAACCATTTGATATATATTTAAATTCAATTTAATTTTCAATTAATTTTAATAAAACGGGTAATATTAAATAACTTTAATTATAAACTGTGTAAATTTATTAAACAGTTTGTCACAAAACATTGATATTCACTTGAAATCAATTAAAAATATGCTCCAAATTGTACAACCATTTGTAAGCTTAGAAATTTTTAAGGATTGAAAAGTTAGAATTCCCCATTAATAATATGCTTATTAATAATATGCTAAAAATTGCATATCTTAATAATTAAGTTAACAATTTCATTAAAACGTTTAGAAATTTACAAGGATTTAAAAGTTAGAATTCCCAAAAGGCTTTAACTTTAATCTCTAGATAATTAAACTGAAAATTAACTATTTGATATATATTTAAATACAATATAATGGAGAAAAGGTGAATGTATATTATTTTATTACAAGTTTAATTAAAAACTGTAAAAATGCATAAAAATATCTCTCACAGAACTTGGTATTCACTTTAAATTAATTAAAAATGAGCTCAAAATCGTAAGTTTTAAAAAAAGTAAAAAATTCCATCATTCCTTTTCATTTTTATCAGAAATAATATAAATGTAAAATGTAAACCACTCCAGAGAGTTTTATTCAGTCTAGTAAATAAATCATATCTAGTAGATGAATTTTGTAAGATTATTATTATTGATATAACAAAATTATACGCAATTATAAAGTTTAGATAACTTTGGTTTTTGTTTTAAGCAATAGATACAATGGCCTTCTGCTTAAGAATTAAATGTAATCATTAACAATATTAATTAAGTGGTTTTAAGACACTTTATTATATTTAGACTTCTTGGACTTATTTTCTTAAATAATTTGATTAATTTGCTATTAGATTTATATATTTTTTCTTGGTAATTATTTTTTGTTTAGTATTATAAATCGATGAGTTCCTTTGGAACAATTTCTTCATTTATTTATAGCTTTTAAGCTTGCTTAATTTCTGCTTTTTGCATATATACAAGCCGAATCTAATATATATATATAGGAGAATACCTATATTATATAGTAGCAGACTTTTAAAATTACCATCTAGTTGGAAAGTTTCGCATTTGTTTTGATTTTGTTTTGGGCTGCCGCCCGAAACCGCGCCAGTCTCTTAAATTTAGAACATTTTTGTATCTGCACCGATGCAAATACATATATACATATATATATATATACTATATATATGGCGAGGGAAATGTGTGTCTTTGGCTGTATCCGTTGGATACGGGTAGTCCGGTGCAGTCTGGCTATTATAGATTGCTTGCCAAGATTGCAGCTCAGGTGAGCAGGAGGTAGAGCCTTCCCAAAAATGATCCCAGATCCAGATAACCCGGGGCTTTCGGCCACCTGGTTTTGCATAAACAACTTTTGAACTTATGGCATACATTTTTTTGCCATAATAAATAGCCCCGGTGGACGCACAAAATAATCTATGTAAGTACATCCACAACATCCAATATCCAAGTACGCCGACGTGGGTGTATGCACATATGTACATTCATTAGGAATTGGGTGGGTATTCCTTCAACTAAATTTCAATTCGCATCATCTTCGGAATCAGGGAATAACAAATAGCACAGTTTCGGATTTTTGTTGTTCTATTTTTGGGCGATTTGTGTGGGCGCCTTCGTCTGTAGCCTTCGGTTTTTAGTGCCGATCGCATGCACGAAGTCCGCCACCGATATAAATATATAGATATATATTAAAGTATGCGCATATATATGTATGTATATGCACGTATTTGTTTAAATATCTCCTAGGTGTCTATCTATAGGTTAGCTTTCTGGGGCGTCAATGTTTACGGGCAACTGTCGGTAATAATCTGCATAGTTTGGGAGGATAACATAAACAATATCCAAAGAGCTGATATCTGGATATCTGGAAAAATATTTAATTATATCGGAGTTTTGGCATCAAGAAATATTTAATTGAGAAGTGACCAGAATTATCCCTATCCCTATACCATACCTCATTCAAAGTCCTTTGTAAAGGCTAAATTTAGTATTTGTTAATTCAGTATTTCCACAAAATAATATCATTGATCATTATTTCTTTCTTTATTATTGTAAATACATGTGTAAAATTAACATTTATCTATTTTTTATATTTTAAAACCTTTTAATTATCCCAGTACTTCCATTTATCATTATCTCAACCTCCACATTTACATTCAATCTCAATTATTCAGTATTGTTAAATATATATGTATATATGCATATGTTCCATAAGATTTTAATGAATAAAGTTGATTCAGCCAGGCAAACATTTTTTTGTAAAGAACAAACAACTCTTGGGGTGTGCCAATTTTAGATTCTATATGTCCGATGTTCGATTTAAAAATAAGCAAGTAAGCAAACCAAATTAAATGAAATGAAAACGAACCAAAAAAAAAAGGAATAACAAGAAGAAAAAAAAAGAAACAACGGAAAAATCCATTGAAAATCCACATAGAAGAAAACTCGGAGGAAAACGTTTAAGAAAGCCATCATCATCATACAGAGACAGTTTATATAGCATTTATGTTGTGTCTACTTTATGTATAGTGTTACACGTTTATTTTCAGATGTTGTTTTTCTCCTGTTGACATTTTCAAAATTATATTCCAAATTGCAGAGTTATTTCGAAATTGAATCTATATCTTATTAATTAACATTTATATCAGTACATCTTTGTATAATGGAATGTTGAACGGTCAGGTTGTATGATAATTGAATTGTATTATTATTGTTAATAATAACACAAAAAAATAAAAAATTAAATACAATTATTTATTAACTTATTAAAAACATATGTATAAATATAAATTAGCAGAATACTAATATTTTAGGTCTTATTGAGAGTATAAGCTGGTCAAAAAGCCATAAACTGTCACGTATATTCCGATTTCAAATTAAAATCGTATTATTTAATAATCAAACATTGATTTATATGTAATTTTACAGTTTATTTATAAAAAATGTTTATGTTTTAAGATTATAAATTCATTATGCAGATTTTTAATCTAATAAAAATAAAAGCCTATGGGAAAACCCGCTTAACTCTTTAATGCAAAAGCTATGAATATAAATTTTTAATATGTTAAAGTAATTATAAATTACTTTCGACTACCGAAATGTGTATGTACCCTAGCCGAATTTTAAAGCGATCATAACCAAGCAAAAAAAAGCCTTAATTTTAATTCAAAAACATTCTTTGTCCAATTTTTTTTAGGTTGATAAGAATAAATACATAAAATATATTTAAAAACAAATAGTTTTAGAATTGAATTGAATATTTTAATGATGTAACCACTTATAAAAGTTAGAAAATTTGCGTATAATTTTGTTTTTAAAGAACATGGATAGATGTACTTGGCTTTTAATGCCGATAATGAATATACATATATGATTTATAGGGTCGAACTGGGACTCCTTCACCATCTTGCAAACATTTGACAAAACCAATACCCAGCAAGTATAAAAAACTACTTAAAATATTGAAATTATAATTAATTTAAAATAAGTAATGTCTTTATTTGAGATAATTTTATTTTAGAAAAACTAACACTGAAAAAGTTGATTTTTAAAACACTTTTTGAATTTGGTGATTATCGATATTTGAAAAATGAAATACAACGGAAAGTCCTTTTTAGTGCTGGCGTCGTAGCTGGTCACACGCAAACCGGCATTAATGAAGTAAAATTGTTCGTATTATAAATTAATCTATGTTTATAAAAAAAGTTTGAAATAAACAACTTATTTATTGGTTTATTTATTTTAAAAACATATTAATGGATTTTAATTAAAGTAATAGCGGGAGATATTCAATCGTTCTGTTCTGGTATGTTTTGGTATATTATGGTATATTTTAGTATATTTTGGTACGTTCTCCCTGCTCCGCACCTGGTCACACCGCCACACCCACACACACACAAACAGTTCTTTCGGCCGCAGAACCCATTGAATTCTTTAAATTTCCGCAGTTATTGATAACTTCCATTGAGCTGTGAATAATATGAACAGTAGCGGTGGACGGAACTAATCGATTGACACATTGTCGTCCGGATCGCAGCAACCGCAGCACTCAGTGTTCGTCGCACGCCGGGGAAAAGTGCCACGAGACGAGAGACGTGAGAGAGAGAGATCAGGGAAAATAGGCGAAAAACTTGAAACTCGGGGGAAATGCGCTCCACCGGCGGGGATGTTAAATCAATACTGGTACTGGCCGTGATGGTCGCGCTCCTGGCCGCTCCACTGTCGGTGCTGGCGCGAAAGCACCACCTGGAAGTGCGCGTAAGTACAGTTCTTCCTTCTCCTCCTGTCCCCGTCCGGAGAGCACCTGACTCACATAGTTCCCTTGACTTGACTTTGCAGAATGACAGGCGTCCGTACATTGCGCTGAGTACCTTCGGATTCTACACCAATGGCCACCTGGACGTGCAGCTTAGCAAGCTGACGATCGATGAGGAGCAGCCCACAGATTTGGTAAGGAAAACCTGGTTTAAACCCGAAATCTGCAGTCAGTCTAATTGTCTGTCTTCTCATAGTTGGGTCTGTCGCTGGACAAGACCACCATTGACCAGCTGAATCCGTATTTGGACTCGCACCAAACCAAATGCATTCTGGAGGAACCGCCCAAGCTACAGACCAGTGGACCCATACTCTTCTTCGTTCTGGATCTCAAGGAGTTGAAGTATGTTGAAGCCCTCTGACTTTATTCCTACAACATCTAATTTCTCGCCTTTTCTCCTCCAGAGTCATGGTGAAATGCTCACCGGAATGGGCCAATATGCACATCTACAAGGACATCACTGCCCGAACCAAGCGAAACTCTCGCCTGGGAAAGGTCAGTGACTCTGTGCTATTCCGGCAAACGCGTGATGTGCCGCCCTATTTGGGCGAAGACCCCGATGACTCCATGGAGGAACCCATGGAACCGGAGCCGCCGGCAGACTTGAAGCTATCTTCGCCAGCGGTAGCTGGTAAAATTGAGTTGCCCAAGGACGAGGTTGTGGCCCAAAAAGAAGATGCCGCAGCTAAGAAGCTTCCTGTTGTCTCCAAGCCAGAAGTTGCTGTTCAGCCACAAGCCGCTGCTAGCCAGGAAACTGTTGCCGTTAAGCAGGAAACTGGCCTTAAAGCCGAAGTTGCACCCAAACCGGCCGAACCCATCGTCTCCAAGGTCACGCCTGAGAGTAAACCAGAGGAGCCTCTGGCCAAAAAGAAGGACTTAAATGTATCAAAATCCAGTAAAGAGGAAGTTAAAGATGCCCTTAAGGTGGCGCCACCACCTCCTGCCCCTGCCGCTGCTGCGGCTGCTTCTGTTTCTGTTCCGGTTGCCGCCAAGAAAGACGAAAACGATTCAGATTCAGAGGCTGCCCCAGATCAAGCCGTGAATAACTTTTTGCCCCACGAATCGGAAGCAGAAGATGATTTATACGCAGTCGGTTCGTTCAAGCAATCGCAGGAGGATTTGTGCAAGGACTCGACAATGCCGCTGGTCAGGGAGACAGATGCCAATGGCGTCAACTACTACAGCTTTAATTTCTCCATGCTGGTGGCCACTTTGCGCGACGAGGGTCTCTACAATCTGTATTTCCATGCCTGTCCCAACTACCATAGCCACAGCAAGATTATCTCCTTTAATGTGAGTAAATATGGCATTAATAAGGGGAGCTAAAATATTCTAGGTGCTTCGTAATGGAAGACATACAAAGGCAGAATCTTTCCAACAAATATCTATTCTCTTTTGATTTTATCATAATTTTTCTATTGCTTCTTTAACTCTCTAATTCTCAAATGTACCTTGAGGCATTTAATATTTATTTCATTATTTTTGAAAGTGTCATTAGAGGGTTAAAGATGTTGGCCTCCTGCTTTCTTGTTGTCTCTCTATCTCGCTTTTATTCAAGCACTGAAAGAAAAAGATTTGTTGGATTATTCTATTGGGGATATATCGTATATTATACCTAAAACATTATTATAAATAGTATTTTTAACTATCTCTCTGTTAATCTCCATTTTACACTCTTATTTCCCATTATTATAAATAGTATAAAACCTTTTTTTTAACTATCTTTCTCTTAATCTCCATTTTACAGGTGGATATTGAGGAGAACAACAATGGCAATTACCTATCCGCTGGAGAGATGCCGCTGCCAGCCTTATATTTCATGATGAGCCTGCTCTTTTTCCTCTCCGGCCTCTTCTGGGTGTTTATCCTGAAGAAGAGCAAGTGGGTTTTGCACAAGACTTATCCATATTTTCCTTTGTTTACTATTTAATTTTCCTTTACAGGCACACGGTATACAAAATCCACTACCTAATGGCCGTCCTGGTGTTCCTCAAGTCTCTTTCTTTGATGTTTCACTCGATCAATTATCATTTCATTGAGAAACGGGGCGAGCATGTGGAAACCTGGGCCATTCTCTACTATATTGCTCATCTGCTCAAGGGCGCTGTGCTCTTCATCACCATAGTGCTGATTGGAACCGGTTGGACATTCATCAAGCACATTTTGTCCGACAAGGATAAGAAGATCTTCATGATTGTCATACCCTTGCAGGTGGGTTTCATCCATACGTAATTTATTCTCACATTTGTGCTGAATTTAAATTGCCAATTTGTAATTTTTCAGGTTCTGGCCAATGTAGCTCAGATAATCACCGACGAATCGGACCAGAGCGATGCCGAGTTCCGCACCTGGCACAATATCTTCTTCTTTGTGGATCTGCTGTGCTGTGGCGCCATCCTGTTCCCCATTGTGTGGTCCATTCGACATCTACACGAGGCATCCGCTTCGGATGGCAAGGCGGCCATCAATCTGCGGAAGCTTAAGCTCTTCCGTCAGTTCTACATCATGATCGTGTGCTATATCTATTTCACGCGCATCATTGTCGACCTGCTTCAGATGACGGTGGTGTTCCAGTATGCCTGGCTGGACGAAATGTTCCGCGAAATGGCCACCTACGTATTCTTCGTGCTCACGGGCTACAAATTCAGGCCGGTATCGTCGCATCCGTACTTCGAGGTGCCCGACGAGGACGACGATGAGGTGGAGGTTCTTACTGGCTCCGGCCTGACGGAGTCTCTGCATCGTGTGAAGCCTGTGAATAGGAATCATCATGGCAGCGGTTCGGGCGGCATTACAATCATCGAGGGCAACGACGACGAGCGTGAGAATCTGATTGCGAAGCGTGAATCGAGTCATGAGTATGATTAGGCATCCGCACACGATATACACGATATACATATTCCCGCATTAGTCTGTAGTCTGTAGCAATTCCCCGGGGTCGGGATATATACGTGGAGCCATCAGCTAGTACTTTGTCCTTTACTTTATCTAAACATACCTTTGTTCTCAGTCAGTATCTTTACAAAAACAAAACAAAACAAAACAAAACAAAGAAAAGAAAACAAACAAAAATCGATGGCAGTGGTAGTGGAGGGGATTATCTCAGTATGTTAACTTGGACACCATCACATCCTCCTCCTCCTTCTCCTACTCCTCCTCCTCGTTGTGCCCGTCCAGCCGCCAGCCAAGGAAACACACTTGTAAATAAATTTTTAATGAGCCCGCTGCTATAAACGATGCCCCTTCCTTGTTTTAAGATATATAATTATAAATAAATACATTTATGTAATTACGTATAATTTTATGAATATAACAAAGCTTTAATATGTAAAGACAAGGTTTATATTTTTCATTGTATCCCAGACTACATGTAAGGACTGCTGAATTTTGGTATGAACTGTATTGTATAGATCATGTAGGTGCCCACCGAGCAGGCAATCTGCAAGGAGAATAGATACCACATGGATTAGGGTGCTAAAGGGAGAACCGATCTACTACCCACCCTTGTAAGCAAGCTGCAGTCCATTATGGTCAGACCCAGGCAATCGATTCGTACAGGCTGGTGCAGAAGTTGCAGCGAAAAGTTCTGGATCTGCTGGACATTAAGGATAGTTAGTATTTGAGAATAACAACCAGCAGCAAGGTTGGACCTGCAGGGAGAGATCCGGAAAGCTGCAGCAGCCGGAGTCAGTGACTATACAATGCAGCTGGTGGGCAATCCTCGGCACAATCACCATGCAGCTCTGTGAGGCATAGATAAAGGCGGGAATCTCCAGCAAAGCAGGCAGGATTAAGTAGTAATCTTATAAGGAAAATCCAAGCCAGTTTTAATGGTAATTTTATCGCTTTCTTTACAGACACAACTCACCTATATTGGCTATGCTATTATAGATGGTGTAGTACATAAAGTAGCAATCAACGGCAATGCGGATATTGATCGTGAGCAGTACGGCGAGGATGGAGAAGTTAAAGGCCCCCTGGAAACACCGGAACATGTCGTATATATCGTTATAGATGCGTTGCTTCTGCAGCAGACTGCGGCGTAGGAAGGCCTCGAAACCCGAAAAGCTTCGACCAGTTTCGCAGGCGAACTTCGAGTACTGCGCCAGCAGAATCATCTCCCGCTCCAAGTGAGCCAGCTGTTCCCTCAGCAGCTCCATGTGGAGCACGAATTGCACATTCCTCATGTAGGTGAGGCAGACCAACGGCTCATAGGTCATCCAGAAAAGAGCCATGTGGCGCGTAAGCGGCTGGATCTGCCACAGACCCAAGTGAAGCAGCAGTTCGAACAGCATCATGCCATAAAGACATATCAAGTAGCGACGATACTGCTGCAGTTCGCTCCTCAGACTAACAGCCACAGCCACTCTCTGACTCAGCTTGGCATGGAGCCACCAGAAGCCGGCCAGATGCCGCTGACTTGTCAGGGTCTCCAGGTAAATGGCCACCACAGCCAATTCGGCAAAGAAGTACTTCAAGGCATCGTTGGCGCAACCGAACATGTCGCCCCGATAGAGGAACTCATCGTTACTGGTTAAGCACACCACAATCAGGGCACTCAGGGAGACCAATAGGAACAGACTCCATGCCCGCAGTTGTGTTCTCCTGCGGCCCGGGCTCTGATCGCCCGGCAACGCGATTCCATGGAAGCCCAGCAGCTGATAGAGACGCAGATGGAACTGCAGGACCTGGCCCAGGCGGCCGCTCATCGTGTACTGCCACCTAAAGCTAGCTTGCCCTTATCCTTGGGTTAGATCTTCACTGAAAACGGGCTAATTCCATTAGCCTAAGTGACTTCCTGGACAAATCATCGGTTTTTAAAGCTTTGGTCAAGCGAAGACAGTGAGAAATTATTTAGGATCAAATTTAAGCTAACCTCTGGTTAGTAAACAGCCGATAAAGTAAGCCAGTAACAGGAACTTTAATGAAATATTCAAGAAAATGTGCTAAATATCATCTGCAAAATTTAAATAAAAAATTAAGTAAACCAGATTTTGCCTAGAAACACTTTTTATCATTGAAATTGTTTAGCATTTTTTGCAATGATAGGTTTTTTTTTAATAGCTGGATAATAAAGTGCAGTGCTAATTAAGTGAACCGGAATTTAATGTTTGAATCAAGAACATAGCATGATTGCATTCTCTAATTNCATTAGCCTAAGTGACTTCCTGGACAAATCATCGGTTTTTAAAGCTTTGGTCAAGCGAAGACAGTGAGAAATTATTTAGGATCAAATTTAAGCTAACCTCTGGTTAGTAAACAGTAACAGGAACATTAGCCTAAGTGACTTCCTGGACAAATCATCGGTTTTTAAAGCTTTGGTCAAGCGAAGACAGTGAGAAATTATTTAGGATCAAATTTAAGCTAACCTCTGGTTAGTAAACAGTAACAGGAACATTAGCCTAAGTGACTTCCTGGACAAATCATCGGTTTTTAAAGCTTTGGTCAAGCGAAGACAGTGAGAAATTATTTAGGATCAAATTTAAGCTAACCTCTGGTTAGTAAACAGTAACAGGAACATTAGCCTAAGTGACTTCCTGGACAAATCATCGGTTTTTAAAGCTTTGGTCAAGCGAAGACAGTGAGAAATTATTTAGGATCAAATTTAAGCTAACCTCTGGTTAGTAAACAGTAACAGGAACATTAGCCTAAGTGACTTCCTGGACAAATCATCGGTTTTTAAAGCTTTGGTCAAGCGAAGACAGTGAGAAATTATTTAGGATCAAATTTAAGCTAACCTCTGGTTAGTAAACAGTAACAGGAACATTAGCCTAAGTGACTTCCTGGACAAATCATCGGTTTTTAAAGCTTTGGTCAAGCGAAGACAGTGAGAAATTATTTAGGATCAAATTTAAGCTAACCTCTGGTTAGTAAACAGTAACAGGAACATTAGCCTAAGTGACTTCCTGGACAAATCATCGGTTTTTAAAGCTTTGGTCAAGCGAAGACAGTGAGAAATTATTTAGGATCAAATTTAAGCTAACCTCTGGTTAGTAAACAG
>VNJQ01006303.1:0-44510 GCA_008042515.1 Drosophila truncata | reverse complement strand
CGGACGACTATATCATATAGCTGCCATAGGAACGATCGGTAAAATTTTCGAAAAAAAATTATAACTTTGTTAGTTTTCAACAAAATTCCACCAAATTTGATATTTGGCCGTCAATTATTAATCTAGAATTTCGGTTTTAATTTCATGAAAATCGGACGACTATATCCTATAGCTGCCATAGGAACAATCAGGAAAATAATAGATAAAATCATAACTTCGCTGTTTCTCAACATATTTTCATCAAATTTGAAATTTGGCCACTTATTATTATTTCAGAATTTCGATTTTAATTGTATAGTTCAATTGCAATCTGCAAGGGTATATAAACTTCGGCAAGCCGAAGTTAGCTTCCTTTCTTGTTTGTGCTGCGAAAGGACTACTTATTAATATCATACAATCTTTTCTTGGTCTTATTGATTTTCGTTTTTGTTCCGTTGCCATTGAAATTTCCTTTTGTTTGCAATTTTTTTCTTGGATTTTTTCGGTGGGTTTATTTTTGGATTACCCCGAAAAGTCAGCGGCGGCATGCGCCACGCCCATTTTCTTTTGTTTTGATTTCGGTTCTGACTTCACTGTCGATTCTTGGATTTTCCTTCAGTTTTTTTTTTTATTGGGCTGGTCATGGGGTGGTTCCCAAGTGAAAGGAGCGTAATCAATGTAATTGTGGATATATATTGCATGTTCAACAATGCCATAAAGTTGAAGTTAAAGTTTTGCCTTAATGAATGTGGCAATTTTTGCGCAGAATGTCTGCCAACTTACATTTATTATAAAATGGGGTAGAAAGAGTGAACAATAAAATATTTTATGTATTTTAAGAGGAGTTATTCCGGTGGAAATTGTATTTTTTCGGAGGAAGGTATCAATAATAATGCGTGATATATTTATTTGAACTCCTTGACTTGTCAAGTGACTTTCCTAGAAGATTCCTCTAACTCTTCCCTGGCAACTACTACGACTTTTATGGGTCTTACGACAGGCAGAACGTAAACAGTCGTAAACTAATTATGGACATTACATATCCATCAGTGTAATGGGACAACAACTGTCAACCGTTGCGTGGGAGATTCCCTGGATATCCATCAATCGTCATGCAAGCAACACCCGGAGCTAAACTGTCTTTCTTGGCACATGTGGAAAGTTGTCGTTGTCATCGTATTATTTTATGACTGACGCGTCGGTGTTTAGATTCGTTTTCAATACACCGAAACGGATAAACAGGAAAGGATATATGGATACAGCTTTAGATGCACTGCAAAATAACTGAGGTGCTGTATTTTATTTTAAAATTTTAAATACTTCTTTAAATGCTTTTAGGCATAATCTATTTATATACCAAAAATCATATTAATATCTTAAGTTTTATGGATCAAATTTGTACTTCCTTCTTGCTATAAATACCCGGCATTTCATGATCAGCACACTTATTTTTCTATCTTTTTTTTCCTGTGGGCTGCAGGCAGTAGGCTCAATGAGTCATTGCGTCTGGCATGACAGCAAACGACACCGAAAAAGCCGCACACGATTGTGACCTTTGCCTAAATGGGTCTGGTTGGGGAGGCTAAAAAAAAAACCCGCTAGGAAAACTTTGCCAACTTCAAGGCAAGCCAAAAGACAAAGGGGGAGCAATTACTTTTTTGGAGGCAAAAACTTTAGGGCCGCCCTGACGTTTGACTTTTCCTCGTTTCGCAAGAAAATGCGCAACAATACTCTCGCCCTCGTGGCTGGATATGGATTGCACACATAACATCGGCGGCATCGGGACAACTTATAGACGAGTTGCTCCGCCTGCCGTGACTTATTCGCGTTTCTGCAGCGGACGCGGCAGGTTCCTCAATATTCCACTGCGTCCTGAAGTTCGTCTTACTGCCATAACGAGCAAAGTTTTCCACGGCGCATTTTAATTTTCCGGCAGTATTAATAGTGTGGCATGTCCACCGACGAAGACTCCCTGGGCAGTCCCCTCAAACCGGCCACGCCCACGCCGGCGGAACGGGAACGCGAGCGTCCTAGGGGCGGGCGAGCCGGTGCGGCAGAGCTGCTGCGCCACCAGCAAAGCTTCGAGGCTCGCTACAGCAGCATCATCCAGAAGCAGATCTGGGAGACGAGCATCAACAAGGATGTGCTGGAGCGTCAGCTGAATGCTTATTTTCCCTTCTCTCGCAGTGCCTCGCTTTCTAAGGAGGCTTTGGGATCCACATCCGAAGGACTTGATCGCCTCCTGCCCTCAGCAGCAGCAGCAGCAGCAGCAGCGGGCGGCAGTGTCATGAAATCACGCTCGCTGGCCACCACGCCCACCAGGCGGCCAGTGGGCGTCTGCCTGGAGAAGCTGGAGACCGTGGATGTGGCTTCTGTCTCGGAGCAGCCGCAGCTGGGAAAGTAGAGCTCTCGGAGGATAATCTATGCTTAATCATTGTGATGTCCGTAAGGTTGAAAGGCAATTTTTGACATTTTTAGACTAAGGTAGGATAAGTTCAACTTGTGGAAAGCAGGATTTAACTTATTAATCATTTAAGTGATTTTAGTTAAGAAATACAGTTTTACTTTAATCAGAGCTTGATTAGTTTAGGGAGTTTCTGAAATTTAATTAGTTTCTGAACTTATTTTTAAGATATAACACTAACTTCCTTGAAACGTTATTCTGTGATTATTTTTGCATAAAAACTCCCTTAGAAATGTTTTCTCTTAATTAATTGCTTTCCAAATAATTTGAAATAAATTTCCTACATTTAATTTGCAAATGAAATTTCAAATAAATTAGGTTTTCTGTCCTTTATTTTGTTATTAACAATTATTCTGTGAGAAGTTCAACAACGAATTTAATTATAAAATCATCATTTCTTTTGTGTATTTAAAATATTAAAACATTCCCCATTGCTCAAGAAAACAACCCAACATTTGGTGTTACAAATCCTTTCTGGGATCCTTTGTGTTAATGTTTAAAACCCAAATCAAAGAAAGCCATAAAATCCAGGGTCAACAAACGAACATTTACAGTTTCCTTAAATATATATTAAATAAGTATTACTAACATGTAAGTCCGGCAATTGCCCTTTTAGCACCCCCAAAGATTTTCCTAAGGCACATACATTTGCATACCCGTATCCCTTTTATAAACCCCATAACCCTGCAGCATTGTGAACCCTATTTAAGCTACTATTATTCAATCTTCTTCAATAAAACAAGAAAAAGCTTATTGCATATTCAATTTGGCATCGAGTCGAACGGATAAGGTCATGACCCATATAAATCTCCACAGGCTCCTTGGCTAAATCTAATTTATGAGCATATTATGCGATTTACGGGGTTGAAGAAAGATATGGAAACAAAAAATATACAATACATAAAGGGGAGGCTGGGGTCAGACAGAGATCAAATGTAATAATCAAATGTATTTGCAGCAATTTTCGCTTCAGCACCTTGAAGCGGGCGCGAGACGGAAAAGCACTTAAGTGGAAATGCCTCGAGTCAAACGCTAAAAGCCCGAGTTCGGACTCAGCCCCATTCCTCAACCATCCATCCATCCATCCGACTGTCAGCAGAAGGGAAACGAAAAGAAAACCGAACTTCTTCCATGGAGCTAATAGTTTTCCCACTTTTCCTTTGACTTTCACTTCCGCGTGCTCTCAACAAGTTGCTCGAGTGGTTCGGCTATTTCCTTTTGGTTTTTTCGCCCAACTTGTTGATTTAAATTCATGAACGTTTATCACAAAGAAAGTTCTCCCTCCGCTCGTTTTCTATTTTTCTTTCTTTTTTTTGGGATTCCTTCGCTTGGCTGTATTTGTCAGGAAAAGTGGAGAGCGAGGCCTGGAGGATTTCCACTCAATGTCCATGTGTTTGGCCAGACACTTGACACAAGCACTTGTGGCCACCACCGCACAGGCCAGTGTCCATCCCCAGAGATCTCTCTCCCCTGTTGGGGTTTTAGTGTCAAACGCAGGACATTGGTTCTCCAACTCGCCAGCCGATGCGTGTCTACTTAATTGACTGTCGACGGCCCGGCCACTTGGAGCTGCCCAACTCAGTCTGGTCCATTGGTTACTGGTCCTTGTTAATGACTAAGCAGAAGGGCCACTTGAGCATTGATTAGTTGTTGCTGGGAATTCTATTTAATTGGTGGGGTTTTCAACTTCATAAATTAGGACTGTAAGTTCTAATAAGAATCAGAAAAGCTCGGCTATATCTGAGGAATATCTGGCTTTAATCCAGAGATTGCCATGAAATTGATGAACTGACAAGGAGCTGACAAGGCGCATTGACAGGAAAACGTTCATTAGCTTAAGTGGTGCTCTGTGGTAATTTTATGGCACCCCCAACCTCCTGGGAAATGGACAATTTCCAGGCGATTGACTGCCAGGATAACCAGCCTCTACCCCACGAGAGATAAAAGCTCATGAAATGCTAATGGGCTCCAGGGGAAAAAAGAGATTTATGCGAACGCATTTTTATATGTATGATTTTTTTGTAGTAAAAGCCGCAGATGAACTCACCGACTGTGGTCAGCAGCATGTTGTCGAGGAGCAGGGCTATGGCAACGATGACAAGCACCAGGCGATTGGAGCCACGCCAGCTGACCATCCAGGACTTGGCGGCGGACCAGGACCCGGCAGCGCGTGGATCCTCCTGCCGGTACTGATCCGCCGGCGGCGGTGGCTGGCGTCCGGCATAGGACTGTGACTGATACGTGGGCGGTGGCGGTGCCGGCGGCTCCTTGCCGACGCCCAGGATACCCGGGCAGTCCTGGTCCATGTTGCCATTCTGCTGGCTGCTGTCCAACTGTTGCTTGAAGGGATTCTTGCTAGGGGTGCCACTGGGGAGATGTGATTGCTGCTGGTTGTTGCCGGCGTTTACGGTGAAGGAGGTGGTCTCGCTAATCTCCGACTGCTGCTGCTGCTGCTGCTGCTGCTGGGCTGTGCTCTGTGTTGGCGTGTATTTTCTTGGTCCACCATTGCCCGCATCGGTCGATGATTGCATTGCGTCGCTAGCCGCTGGTTGCTAAGGAATACAAGGCAGTTGCCTCTTATTAGTCGTAAGCCGATTGTCTTTTTAAAATGTAATCAAATCAAGAGGAAGCCATAAGCAGCTTGAGTGCGGTCTTGTCTTTTTCTCAAGCCCAGATCCATCCCTGTTCCCATTCCCATTCCCATTCCCATTCCAAGTCCGTATCCCACGCTCGCTTTATGCCTCAATGATTTTCGCTAATTAAAAATAAATTACAAGTCTTGGGATACGAATTGAAAAGTATCTTTCACACGGTAACTCAACTCTAATTGAATCATACACAATTTAAATATTTATTTAATTGCCAGCCACCTCACACTGACGCCTCACAGGCGACGGGGCGTATGCGCAACATTTGTCATTCGAATTTTGAACATTTGGCGTTGCCTAACGCCAGGCGCAAATTGAATTTGTGAGCATAATTCGCTTAGAAAGGAGCACAAAGGAGCGGTCTCTCTGAAACTTCTGCGACTTCTTTAAGTTTTCGGCTTGTAAAATTGAATTATCGCACAATTAACAGCAGAAAGGGCCTCCTAATTGAAGCTAAAAGATGAATCAAGATACATATTTTCTGCAATTGAGCAGATCTCTTCTCCTTCTCGGGTAAATTACAATTGATGGCTGTCCCATCTGGGAATATTGATTGTCTCTATGACGTCCTAGCAGACAAAGTGTTTGCATTGAATGACAAATGTGACTCTGAGACTGCAACACGTTTGGGGGCGTTGCAAACAGCAGCCACGAATTTGTTATTTTAATTGATTAAATCAACTCAAATCAACTTGAATTAAATACGGAAAAACAAAGCTGTTGCAGTAGTTAAAGCAGTAATAAAAAAATTTGTATCACTTTAATTAGCATCTACTTGGGGTTGACAAGCCGTTTGGCAATTAATTACACGTTAAATGGTAATGGGAAAAAAATGGTAAAACTTATACAAAAATATATATTTATTGAGTTTAAAGCGTTGCTTATTTAAAAAGAAACTCTAAGTATGTTTAATATATAATTAAATACGGGATTTATGCCTTTCTTGGTTCTTTAAAAGCCATTTATAAGTAAAAAGGTCTAATTAAATTATTTACCCAAATGAAAGGTACTGCAAACTAATAATTAATTATTTTTTATAACAATATTTTTAATTATTACAATTTTAAGCTCACCCAGCAGATATCCTTGAATCAAAATCCCTAAGATTAAGGACAAAATCCGGCAGAATACTTCTGCTTGTCTCTGGAATATCACTTGCACTAATGAACCTGAATTGCCCGAAGGCCTTGGCTATTTATATAGAATTCTGGTGCCGATATTGATGTGGTTTACGATCACATATAGCCGCCAGATACGCGCACAGAAATCTCAATTAGCAGGGAACTCCGATTCCGACTTTAACTCAGAAGTCAAGGCAATATAATTTGCATTCAGGAAGTACTGATGGCATCTACTTAAGAGTGCACTTTCGTTTTCGCTCCGAGTTCACTGATTCTTTTGGGGTGGATCGTTCATTCCGCGGATTCTACCGACAAGTCGGCGCTCTAAGCTCAAACTAAAAACATTGGCGTGATGCCAGTGGCTTAATAAACGAATTAAGTTTTTGCACACAGATTTGAGCTTAGTTAGTCCAGGGAAGCTTTGCATTTCCAATGAATGCACAATGAAAAGTGTGTAAAACACATTTTAATAAATATTTATTAACAATTGGCATGCAATTTCGGATTTATGGGCGTGAGAGAATTAAAACAGAACAAAAGTTTTCTGTTTTTGTGTATATTCGATTATGCTAATGCCTTCGATTTTCAAGTTTGAGTTTTACAACTGAAGGAACCACATTTTATGGATTACATTGGATTAGGTTTAGAATAGTTTTCCTGTCGCGTGTGCTCTGCTATAATTATTAATTTGAAAACTAGAGAAAACTGACAAGACTTTTATTAAAACGATAGAATAATGCTCTTTAGCAGAGGCTATACTTATTCTATTTCTTATTTATTTATAACTCATCAAATGCATGAAATTATTAGAAATTAATAGCAAGATAGCCTTTTAAATTGTTTATTTTATGTAAGTAAATTATGCAGTTGAACCTGCCAGATACGTAGAGTATATAGAATACATCGTAATATATTACATTCAGCTGCATGTGCGATGCGATGCGATGCGACGAATGCGATTGTTTAATTCATTATTTATGTTCCCTCATCAGATATTTCTTTTGATTGCTGCTGCTGTGTCGCTGCCTTTATTTTAATTGTTGTTTGCTGCTCTTGTCGCTATTGTTTTTTACGTTGCCGGGCCTGTGTTAATTGCACAAGATTTTTCAACTGGCGACGGTCAAAAATTTAGCAGCTTCTAAGCATCGACACGCAACTTTATTTAAATTGTGCTCATTTTTCAGATTTTTATTAATTTAAACAAAGCTTCTGGCCCGAGCTTGGGCACTGGACTTGAGCTTGACATTGAAGACTGCCTGCCGGCGGCTCACGAAGATTGAAGAGACCTCAGTTTGCTTTATTTATTTTTTTTACAAGGCAATAAACTGGTTTTCCTATATATAATCGACCAGGAATTGAAGGCAGCAGGGTTTTTTTTTGTTTCCCATATAATTGCTGTACAAAGTTGCACAGTCCATTTTTTATTTTTCCTTTTTTTTACTATCTATAATTGCGATTTTAATTGCAAAACGGTGGCCGCACATCTAGAACGTGTAAATGAAGCCCCTTTAAGCTAATTAGCACAAATCGACACTGCCAGGCAATCATATTCGCAAATACTATAAGTTGTAGGGCACTTGAACGTGTTTAGACACAGATCAGTCCACACTCATCGAGAGCTAAGTAAGCTCTGAGGTAGAGTAAAAATAGTAAAAGGTTTTACGAGCAACTAGGGAGTGAAAAGTAATATATTTAATTTGCTCTCCTTAAAGGAAAATGTAGTGCCTGAAGAGATGCACTTCCTTATATATATTTTTTTTTATCAGCTTTGATATCTTTTTCAAGTTAGCATAGACTCCTTAAACCCTTTCTATTTTTCTTAAATACCCAAAAGCACCCACCTGAGGTTTTTGTTATATTTGACTCCTCCTCCAGACTTGGCTTTCTTCCACGGATTTTCTGCAGAGCTATGATGGCTTCGGGGGGCGGATGGGAAGGATTGTGTGTCTGGCGTGTTCGAAAAGTCTATTGCAATTTTCCAGTTGATGTTGCTAGGAGGTTTTTGTAGCCGGATTTTTTTTTTTTTTGGTGGGTGAGGTTGTGCGTTGTTGGAGTATTCCTAAGGGAGAATAAAATAAAGAAAAAGTAAGAAACGCTGAATAAAATGAGAAGTCGGTTAAATAAAGAAGCTTGAAACGGATTCGAATTGTCTCCGGTGGCCCAGCGATTTCTGTTGGCAGTGGCCACTTGTGGATTTTGTGTTTTGTGATGGCACTGAAGTGGTTTTCCTTTGAGGGAGTGTTTGCTCTTCAGTTGGCTGGCGGCAAGGTCGTTGCCCAACAAGTGGAAAGCCGGGAAAAATAAGGGAAGTGTGCAACGGGGAAGCTTAACAGGAGAAGCTCAAAAATATATTTAAATACCACGAATATTTATAGTTTTATTTCTGGTAAGCTATGATTAATAGCTTGTCTCTTAATTAATTGAAAACCACAAATTATTGCACAAACAATTTAGCTTCTCAGCATGAGATTCGACCAAGGGTAAATGGTATGAATAAAGAAATATATATTCAGATTTATTATTCAATACCCAAATATGCCACACTCAATGGGATTCGGCGGCTATTTGTCCAGGGCAAATAATGAAAAGTAAATGGTATTTACATCAATATTTGTTAATACTTTTATTTGTCTTCGATTTTTTTTTTGCAGCAGCAGCGGTGGCAAGAGGGTGCCATGTCAGGCAAAAAATATTCTGTGTGCCTGCCAGCCATGATTCAAATCGATTAATAAATAAATACATATAGGTATAAATAAACAGGCATTTTGTAGCCGCTTTAAAATGCAAATTTCGATTGAGTTTTTGATTGATTGATAGGTAAAATATATACCTTGTTCACAAACGAGGGGGGATTTACCGAAAGATGAATCTGTTTGGAGCTTTGGAAATATATATTAAACTAAATTAAGTATGAAACGTTGGGGTTTTTTAGACGACAAGTTTAATATTATTATTTAATGTACGTTTAAACACATTTCCTGAAGATATCCAATGACAAATTTAGGTAAAATCAAAAATACTTCATAGATTTGAAAATAAGTAAGTGTAAGCAAGTAAGCTTTATAATATATTTAGTACGTTCCTAAATAAATACAAGCTAATCAAACTAATTAACTAAAAATACAAGCAAAAGCTTAAAAGCAGCCAGAAAGTTAAGTGACAACAATTAAGACGACTTTGGTTTAATAATTAAAAGAAAGCTTGCACAATAACTAATAATAAAACACCGAGCTTTGGGAACTTTTTAAAAAATATCCTAAGACCGTCACTTACACCCTTAGATCTTTCGAGTTTTCACATATTTTTGGCTGATGTTCTGGCCGTTGCTTTCTGCTTGAACTTTAGGCGATTTCGACACAATTTTAGGCGCACATTTGTTTAGAATTTGGTTAAGTGTGATACGGTTGCTGGACAACAACAGGCGGTGCTAACTGAACTGAGGTGCCACAAGTGTTTTCTGGTGCTGAGGCTGCACTGCGAGCGTGGGAAACGGGCACGTCCATCAGCCACGAGATCTCATCTCGCACTGAACGAGTGACTGAACTGGCGCGATGCGCTGGCCAGCGGCGCACGAGGCGCCGGCGACGTCGACGGCCATCGACTGCGCCCAGGATGTGGCTGTGCCAGAGTGCGGCAAGTTTATCAGCAGCCAGGAGGAGGAGTAGCAGGAGGATGAGGGAGCAGGAGCAGAAGAAGCTGTAAAAGAGGAAGAAGAAGCATCCATGATGGCAGCACTGCCACTTGTTGTCTGCTGATGCTGCTGATGGTGCTGCTGCTGCTGCTGCTGCTGCTGCTGCTGCTGCTGCTGCTACTGCTGCCGCTGCTGCTGCTGCCTGTTGCAGTACATTCCCGTTATCCGTTCTGTCATTCTGCCGTTCTTTTGCTCTCCTGTTTCTCACTCTCTCTCATCCCCCACACTTTCACATCCTCACACCCCCACACACCCCCTCTACCCCTCTGGCATATTGATGGCTGCCAGCGGCAATGATTCTGCTCAATTGCCTTCATTGTGTTGCCTCTCTCTGTACCCGAGTGTGTGTGCTGTTTGATTTTATTTTCACTGTCAATTGCTTTACGCCTGTAAGTATGCAACGCGTTTTGGGGTTGCCCTCGACACACACACACAGCCAACGCACACGCATATTATGCCTAATTGATTTTCGTTTCGCTTCCTAAGTGGCAAATCAATTTTAAGGGACAAACGCTAAAGTAAATGGTAACGGGAACGAGGACTAGAAGAAAGGAC
Organism: Drosophila truncata; assembly: GCA_008042515.1. NCBI lineage: Eukaryota > Metazoa > Arthropoda > Insecta > Diptera > Drosophilidae > Drosophila > Drosophila truncata. The sequence goes on along the minus strand of VNJQ01006303.1, from coordinate 34,052 downwards.
ATCTTCCGTGGTTTTTACTTACACATTTTAACGAAAGTCGATTTTAGGCCAACAAAAAAACTGGGGTTTGTACTTTAAAGGACTTATAGCCTAGTATATTCATTGTGCTCTGTTTTTTTAAACAATTGTCTAATATTTCCTAACGATAAATTGTTTAATTATATTTATATTTTATATTTAAATATAAAATAATACATAATTTATACATTTATGATAATTGTGTTCGTAAAAGACTTTAAAAAAGAGTTAAGGAGCAGATTTTTATTAAAAATATTTATAAAAATACAGTTTTTCGGTAATAATACTATTATTTAACATTTTAATTTAATTAAACAATTATATTTTCCTAAGAAAAACAGCACAAACTTTAAAGTAAGTATTTCTATTCAAAATTATTTACCAAATGAAAATAAATAAAAAAATCAAACAATATTTGGTTTACTAATGAGCTTAATAAACAAAGTCCCTCTTCAAAACTTAATTTTATTACCATCAACTTGAAAACTGGTTTCGGTCAAGCTTTCTTGGGATAAATTAAAGAGCTTATCAGCCTAATACTATTATGTTAATGCCATTTTAAAATGCCTAACATAAGCACAACTCTAAAGAAAAAATAAGAAAATTATTTTTAAGACAACTTTAAATAACATAAAGTTTCTTTAATAAAGATTTTTCTACACTTTTTCGTGATATCCAAAGCCTTGTCATATTACCATCTTTAAGTTACTCTTAAGACCCCATCATATTTCTTGACGTGTGTAAATCATGCGTTCTGCAGCATAACGAGGTCACAATTTGTGCTCACTTGTTAGACGAAGGTGTAACAGGTGTGTTGTTGCAGATTCCCCAGGACATTGGCCTCAAGGGAATTGTCAGCCCGAACGTGTTGTTGCACTGATTTGGCCAATTTCCGGTAAAAAATTCGATGCCGGCAGGCTATTGTCGATACTGAAACCACCTGATGGCGTATTCCAAGGTGAACTTTGCTTACACATGGACTCTCTTACAATTAATCAGCTTGAGACATTGTAAAATTTATGCAACTAACCGGATGAGGAGCTCGTAAGATACAGATACAGAACCGAAGCGATTGAAAAACGACGTGCGACTGAATCGAAGATGGGAACAGAGATTGGCCAGAGACCGAAGGCAGAAACCTATATACCTAAAAGCCTCCACGATGATTGTGTAGCTTTGCGATCACGTTTAGTGCCTGAAATTTGCATAAAGAACTACAGACCTTAAAGCTAAATATAATCTGAAGCATGGTTAATGATAAAAATAGCTCAAGCTTGGTGACCGACCTTCATTATGTGAAATACCAATCTTCAAGCTTATTTTAAAAAAAACCTTTAAATTGAAATTTATAAAGATTTGTTTTGAATAAATATGGGTAAAAATCTGTTATCACTAATTAAATCAAGTATATTTATAGTATATTTATATAGTTGTATGTATTTAAACATTGATAGTATCAAATAGGAAAGAAATTTCCCTTAAATAAGCACAAAACCAATACGAAACCGTGCCACTTACAAATCGATTTCAAACACACTCTTGGCGTTGAATTCTTCGATGGAAAATCAGGGGGAAAACCAGGAAAAAATAGCACCAGGGACAGCAGCAACTACAATAGAGCCATAAAATATATAAAAAAAGGTGGGGAGTTCCATTGAAGTGTTAAAGTGGCGACGCCAAAATAACTTCAAAGTTAATGGACTAGAAATCGGCCAGAACTGATGGCATTAAATAATACAATAAATGCAGAAATGCTTTTGGGACTCGGGCTTAAAAAAAGGGCAAGTTGCTGCTGGGCGGCTGCTAAAAAGGTTCGAGTGCGACTCGGGCCTTGTTTGGGTCTGACAAATTGAATTTGCCACATATGACGGCTTAACTCCATATGCTACGGGTTAAATCGATGACAAATGCGGCCGGCTTAGCGCTCAAAAACTGATGCGGGTCATTCCGAAAGAGAATCTCTGGCCAGAATCTCTGTGGTCAAGTTTTATCACAATCGAGGAATAGAGACAGAAAGAGAGAGACAGAGAAGGAAAAAAGGAAGCCGGAAAACTCATTCGGCCGCAAATGTTTAATTTCCTTTTGTTTGAAATGCTACACACACCATCCTTGATCCAGGAGCTGTCATTAGCATTTGCGAAATCTATTTAAATGTGCGAGGGCGATGGCGATGGCGATGGCGATGATGAGGATGAGCATCCAACCCCCAGTCAAAGTTCAAATGTCACCCGCTGCATGTGAGTGTATGCCTGTGGTGGAAATATTTTCCATTTTCCCTCGGAACCGGCTAAGAGTTGGGGTTGGGCTGGTGTCGCATATTTGGTGGCATTCAATTGAAATATCAACACGTGCCACATCATCTTCAGTTCGAGGTTTAGCTCCAGCTCCTGCTCCGGCTTAGCATAGTTGTGTTCGCCTTTTCCACTTGGCATTTGTCTTAGCCGAGCAACGGACCAGCGACTTCATTAAGAAATTCCACAAATATTTTGAATTTATTATCTGCGTTTTTATATTTCCTGCGAAATGAAAAGGCTTGGGAGGTCTTTTATTGTTAGCCAGTGAAAGTCGTTGGTTGAGGAATTCCTTTAAGGGAAAATGACGATGGAAGTGGAATAAACAGATCATTATTTTTAAATTTAAAATTTTACCAACAAGGAATACGATTTTGTGAAAAGTAAGAATCAACTTTGATAAAGTTTGGGCCTGTGGAATACAGAAAAAGGTAAGGAACTTTGATTTGAATTTTCTACACCAAAAATGGTATTTATTTAATGGAATTTCAGAATCCAAAGAATGTTTAGACAGTATTATAAGAATCAGCTCCGAATATACCTTCTCAATAAATAAAACCCAAATTAAAACAGTTTCTTCAAGATCTACTTCTAACCTTAAACTTAGACTAACCTTACACCTATTTTACTTAGACTTAAACATATACTTAACCCGGATACGGCCAGATTAGGTCAGAATATAGAGCAAAGCATAGAGATTACGAATAAAAGAAAAATTAATTTAATGGGCTTTCATCCATTTATTTCACTTGGCAGCAAGCACACACCAAACATAACTCGGACTCGTCCTGCGCACTGTCCGAAAAGGAGGCGTGTCCAGGGATAACCAATCGAATGGCTCGGATAATACGCAACGCTTTTATCCGCCAGTCAGATGAAAAGAAACCCGAAGCGGAAGGAAGCTGCGGAGTCGCTCGGCTGTTCACTTGTTGCTTCGCTCTTTTTTTGGAGGAGAAGAAATGGGGGAAACCAGCGCTGGAAAAGCGTGAAAATTGATAATAAACGCACTTCGCACGTACACACACTGCCTGTGTGGAGGGTGTGGTGTGTAGAACACTTCTAGTCGCATTTATTGCTAGCTTTTATTTTATGCTTTTGATTTATGGCACGGCTTTTACACTTGGACAATTGTCGAAGAAGACTGTGGGAAAGTCTTCAGTCCAACCTTAATATCATAATCATACACATCTTAGTAGAAAAAAAGGCCTACTTTTAGGCCTCTTATACAAATATTAAAACCACTTTACAGATTAATTTTACTTTAGGCCAGCATTCGTACGAATTCAAGCTGAAATCCTGAAAGGAAAATCATTTTATGATTAATTCGAGTCCCTCTATTTCGCACCATCCATCTTGGGAGTCGTTTTCCTGGACATTGACCAATGGCTGCCATTAATTCTCAGCCTTTAAAAGCCTTTTCCGGTTAAGTGTCTCTTGCGGAGATTTCCCCAGGCCGTATATCTAGTTAATTGCATTTTTATTGGTCTGTAGCGACAAGCAATGCAAATAAACATACAAAACAGATTGGATTTTGTGGCGCTTTAAGTAAATAATACAGTTTTTATTACCTCCATCGAATTGTACAGATAACGCGAGACGGCTTAAGTACTTAGCACACTCGACGCGATTAATTGTAGATATTACACAATAATAGAAACCTAAGAGCTAAGCCTAAGCGGGTTTTGTTCACAAGCAACAACGGAATTTGTCTAGCTTAAAAACAAACATTGCGATCGCCTTCAATTAACATTTAACATTTTAACTCAACCAAGCGATCCATGATGTGTGTGTGTGTTAATATTGTACAACAGAGTATTTTCTCTACATTACTAGGCCTATAAAAATTGCACACAAGCAACCCCTATTAACTAGGACTAAAACTAGGCTAATTGGCCACGCTAACAAACTGCGAATTTGGGGGTCAGTTGGGTTGGATTGGATGTGGGTGTGGGTGTGGGTGTGGGTGTGGGTGTGGGCACTACTACGCTTCGATCTTTAGATTGTCGAACTCGTCGAGCCGGTCGTCTGAACTGGAGGTAGTCAGGTCCGAGAGCTCATCGAGGCACTTCTGGCGCTTGCGTACATTCCAATGCAGGCCCTCGGCCAGGGAGTCGAACCAATCGGAGATTTGATCCTGTGAGCAAATGCTGGGCACGGGATATATAGAGGTGGTCACTCTCAGGCTGTCGCCGTGATTCAGCTCCTGATCATTGCGTCCGTCAAAGGAGACGCGTGAGGTGTTGCGGCTATCAGGTGAAATTGATATCTGCGAAAAGGGGAGACAGAAATAATCGATGAGTATCTTTTGCTAATGCATTATACACGATTTTCGGCCGACAAGGTTCACATTAATTAGGTTGAGTCATAAAGAGTTACTCAATTAAAAAGTAAGATCTTAAGCTATCTTCTTTTTAAAAGGCTTGCATAAAAACCAGACTACATTCCGACCTCCCGACCACTCACCTTTAACTCCACTCCAGCGGGCACGACAATCGGCCTGAAGCTCAGCGAGTGCGGGCAAATTGGCGTCACTAGAATGGCCGGCACGGAGGGATGGATCATCGAGGCCCCAGCTGCTGCCGCATACGCTGTGCTCCCCGTGGGCGTCGATACGATCAGGCCATCGCCCTGCACTGAGGTGATATACTTGCCGTCCAAGAAGATATCGATATTGCTCAGATACGGCGAGGGTCCCCGATTGATCACCACCTCGTTCAGCACAAGGATGCTATTATTGGGGCTATTGTTATTGTTGGCTTTGAGGGACCAACTGGGTCCATTGTTGAGCTCCACGTGATTGAGTTGCCTGTGCAGATTCGGCTTGAGCAGATTGCCACCACTGGCCGACGCCAGCAGCGACTCCTTGCGGCGCTCGCCCTTGCGATGGATGGTGCAACGCAGGCGGCTACGCAGCGTGAGGGCAGCATGGCCGTCCAGCACATTGGTCACCTGTTCCTGGAAATTGTCGCACTGGAAGGGCGTGAGAAAACCAAGGGAGCCCAGATAGAAGGCCATCACTGGGGGCACTGACTGTTGAAATAGCTGGGAGGCGTACAGTAAAGTGCCATCGCCGCCCAAGCAGATAATGAAGTCAATGCGATCGGTCAGGTCATCGCGGCCATCTCTGTGGGATATATATTTGTCATTTTTATTGAAATTTAAGAAGAAAACTTTGTCTCGCACTCACTTGAAGGTCACCAGCATATCGCGCAGCGCCAGGAATCGCGCTCTTACTCCGGCATATTCGCCATGCACCTGCCGAAACTTTGCACTTTCCTCCTCCAACTTGACATCGTCCCGCAGCAATTTGTCCTCGAGGACAGCGGACTCCACCCAAACAACCATGCACTTATCTTGCACTAGCCACTCCACAAGCTGAACGAATGGCAGCAAAACCTGCGAGTCCTTTTTCTTGATTACCAGCACGGTGAGTGGTGGCTTGTACCAGGTCAAGCGCTGACTGGCCGGATCCTGAATCTGCATCACCATGGCTGAGTTTTTCATAATGCGTCCACATGGTCCGAATTGCTGGAAGGGCGACGGAGCATTCAGACTTCTTGTGCGCCTGGAAAGAAAGAATTAAGGAAAGATTGTATTATTATTTAGTTTATTTTAATAGCTTTTGAGAGATCTATTAATAGAGTTATACAGGATGTTTAATACTATGTATAGACCTCAATATCCGCGGATCGGGGGCCACCTGGGGCACCTGATGCTCTTCAACCTCAGAGATTTGGCTCTGCAAGGCCGTTGCAAGCTTTAATTTCGGATGCTGCATATTTTTCTATGTAAATATTTTCCGTTTTAAAGAAAACTTTGACGGACACGCCCTTTTAGCTCTGCTTTATTGTTCTCTTCTGAATTTTCCTAGCACAACACTGGCCACAAAAATCGAAAACGTGTTGGAATTTTTCGCTGCGAGCACAACTGCTGCTCGTTCGAAGGTTACAAAATCACTGACAGGCCAATTTGGTTGAATCGAAAACACAAAATAAAGGTATATAACGTATTTATATTTTTGTTTTCATTACAACAACACGACGGCGGCGTCGGTGGCGGCGGCAGCGCAAATAAACTTGTTGAATCTCAGGTCCAAACAAACAGGAATTGCACATGCTAACCCGCCGAATGGCCCGGAGGGAGGCGGCGAGGAAGAGCGCCAACCTGGCCAAGAGAGCAGAGAAGCGGAAGAGAGCTTTCTGCTGGTGGGGCTGCTGCTGCTGATGCTGGGAGAGCCCGTGTGGGTGCTGGGGTGCTGAGCATCGCTTGCTAACGGCTTTGATTGATGTGCTAATGCGTCATGACTCAGCACAAAGAGGCACAAAGAGAAGAGAGAGGGAGGAGTAGCAGAGATAGGTGGACATGGATGAGCAGGGAGAAGAACGGAGAGCAGAGCTTAATGAGCCATAAGTTAGACTATGAAGAACTGGACCAGCACCAGTACAATGGAATAGTTTTGTGTCTTAACAAATACAATTTTTAAATTATTAATTCTGTGCATTTAATTTTTATGACAAAAATATTCAATGACAATTATGATATATATTCCATTAGTATTAATCCAAAAAGTAGCGTTTGATTAAGCTTGTTTTGAGTTCCTATTAATACAATTTCTTCTAGATTTATTATTCTAGGATAGGTTCCAGTTGGACTGTAATACACTCTTCATATCCGTTTGCATATTAAAAATATTTACCTCTTGCCTAAAGCCTTTATTTACATGCTTTCTTATCTTTAACTCTTTAAACATTGTTATTCACTTAATAACGACACAAGTCCAACCGTATTCATTCAATCTAGAGGAGGCACTGACTCACTCTGAGACAAAAACCTGGGCAAAAGGAGCACTTGGGCGAAAGGGAACCCACATACGTACGACGTATGACGCATCTGTTCCGATCTGATGGAAGGCAGGAAGATGTGTTGACAGGCGGTGGTCATGATCTCGTGTCGCCATTGATTCGATATGATAATGAAAATGATTTCGAAGGAAATTCAGACTCATTCATTCACTTACTCGACATGTTCACACTGAGCACACTTCCTCGATCGCTCCCGAAAATCAACTGAACTGGAAGCTCGGCAAGGGTCTGCGGGCACTTAAGTAGCCACCAACCAACTAACTGACTAAATGCCGCAGACAGACAGACAGATATGCAGGGGACGTCAGCATGACGGTGCTTTAAAATTCGTTAATTCATTGACTTTCTGTAAGCCCGAAGTCCGATTCATTTTCCATTTCCCTCGGGCATTAATGAGGGGCCTATAATCCATGCAAATGCGGTTTCGAGCCACCTGACCTGCACACCTTTGGATTTTGGTACGCCAAATCGGTCACGAGCGAGAGAGCGAGTCTGTCTGTCTGTCTGTCAATCCGCTTTCGTTCCGAATCGAATATATATATTTTTTTCAAGATACTCGAACATACTCGCTCATATACAATATATCTATCTACCTGTTGGCTTTGGTTTATGACTGGCGCCAAGCACAAACTGGCACCGATTTCGAACTCAAACCTAGCTGGCGTCTCAAGTTCTCGAGTTCCAAACAAACCGTAAAAAATAGTAGTAGTAGTAGTAGCTCGAGAAGAAAAAACCTACAGACATCTCGGATAGCCATAAATTAACAGACGGCGCCGCCGTCGTAGTACCAATAAGCGAGGTGTTAACAAACTCGTTTTTAAGTGGCCAAAAAAATGAATAAATACAACACGCCACAAATGCTGAACTATGCAGAAAGGTCAAGGACTTTTGCGTTCCTCTTAATGAGTTTTCAAAACAGTTTTTTTCTTTCCAAAATCTAAGTACAAGACCCAATTTATAGATAAACAAAAATGCGGTTTGCTTTATCATGCTGATAGGGAAAAAGCATTTGTGAAATTGATACTAAGTTCGGTTCGAGTGTATATATAATTAGCCGATTTGATCTGAGTAAACAAAGTGCGCCTAAATGCACACCACACTTCTCATGGCACCGATAAGAGCCTGTGACAAGGTAAACACTTGATTACAGAGACCACCACCACTCCTTATCACCGGAGCATGCCGCGTACAAATGTTCAACGAGCGACCTGATAACTTTGAGATAACCGCCACACTAAGGCAAATAGTTGAGCAGAAAATCAATTATTTACATGTATTATATTTATACTCAAACATAAAAGGAAGTTAAAGGGTTATTCTTGCTCTCTGAAAACCTCTAAGATCTCCAGCAAATCTTTAGACTATTTATTTTTATTTTTGCCAGTGTTTCATATTTTCTTTGTTCAACTCTTATCGGTAAGCTCTGGTTCGGTTTGCTGCGAGTCGGTTTTGTTTAGTTTGAGTTACTTACGGCCAGGTTCCGCTACGTCTACGCCGTGTCGTGGAATCAAAGTAGCCATCATCCGTTTCCTCCTCGGCTTTTCCCTGCTGGCTGCCCGGACAGCTAGCCAAATTCTCGCTGGCCGTAGTCTGATCTCTGGCCTTGGTACTGACCACATTCGCCTTGTTTTGAGTAATCCTCTGGCGTTTCAGCAAGGCGCTGTGTCGCACTAGGAGATCATTGTACTGGGTCTGATGGTGACCAGTGCCACTCCAGGCTAATTTGTAGCTGAAGCGTTCCTCCAGACGATGCTGGTGCAGGGTGGCCAGGTCTATGTCCGACAGGCAAGTCATTCTAGAGTTCTTTTTCAGTCACTAATCACTAAATATCACCGGGCACACACACACACAATTCAAAGGAGATTCGTTTGGTTAAAACATTTTCATACACTGAAATTGGGTTGGGAAATTAGCTTGGCATATCATTCATTGCTTGGCATTTCTTTGGGACGACTCGTAAGACCCCACCCTTGAAATGGCCCTGAGGCGAACGAATTGTAAATAACATTAACCTTGCTCCCCTTTGGCAGAGGTGTTAACCAAGTTAACCAAGTTTTGGGTTACCAAAACGAAAGAATTCCGTACACCTTTTTTTTTTCGTTGTTGGGATATAAAAAGGTAACAGCTTTGGCGCGTGGTAAAAGTTGATAAACAAAAACGGTCAGTATGGGGTTTTCTTATAGCCAACCCCAACCGGTTTTTGTTTCTTTTGAAATTTGTGCAAAAATAAATTTGTTATTAGCAATCAAATAGTTTGTTTTGTTTGAATTTTGTTTTCTGGCCAACCTAACGGATCGGAGCGTAGTTCCGGCTTTGACGCAAAAGCCAAAACAATAAAATAAAAGCGGGGAAGAAAGGCGCGGGACAAGGCTTGCTAATATGCGTCATTGGCCAGCTTCCGTCGACGGACTTGGCCAACTTTTATCGCCTGCCAGAGCCCCGTAACGATGTCAAGTATAAGTCAATTGGCAAAAAAGCAAATCATACTAAACTCAGTTAGCTTTATAACGAGAAATACAATAAAATACACTTTGTTTTCTTGATCTCTTTGTCTTTGCAGCTCGGTTGGTCAACAACCTTTTAATAAGCCAAAAAAGCGAACAAACCAAAAGCAACCACTTAGACTACAATTAACCATTCGGTCTGCAGGCAACCAGGCATAACAGTATCGCCGGGCATTAATCTAGAAATCGTGACCCGTGTGCGCAATGAGCTTGAAAATATCTCGATCGTTTTCGGTTTCTTTCCGAGAGTGCCTCCTCATCAACAGTTCATTAACAGAGGTCGCTTGGCGATCTTATTGAGAGCCTGATAAGAGGGAGGAACTTGGCAGAAATAGGAAGTAAAAAGTAGGGTATTCGGAAGAGTACTAAGTCAGAAATATTATTAATATATTACCAGAAGTCTTCCTTATTAAATGAAGTCCCTACAAGTATAACTAGAAATCTAAAGGAAACGAATAAATCTAAAATCCTTGCTATATATTTTTTAAACATTTAAACACTATAATTTTCTACAAACACATACCCTGACATAACTAATTCCCTTTTAATATCACAACTTACAAGGCCTTCCAATAGATTATAATGCAATTTATCATTCATTACCCCGACTACATGGCTTCTAATTGAAATTCCAATTAAATGTATTGCATAACAAGAATAATTTAAAAATCTATACTCTCCACCGATCGCGTGATCCACAGTGGCTTCTCTGTCTTCTATTTTTACCGACATCAGGAAGCAACAAGTAAATACAAGTCATTGGAAATGTTTCTGTAATATAAACAAAGGAAGGCACAGGCACAGCCCCCACATCAAAGCGCCCCCTTGGGAATCGCTAGTTACATCCGTAGCAATCGGACTATGACAATAGACGAGTGCATAAAGCGAATTTTAAATTACTTATAGGCACAAAGACACATGAAATAATAAATTAACGACAGCGCCACAAATGAATAAATCAATTAACGAATGAAATGCGCAGTGCAGCCAGCCACTAAGTTTAGTGATTATCATTGGTGGGATAGGATCGAAAAGTAAACCCAGGGATTGGTGGAACCACCACCTGGTCGCAACGTGCCTGCCGTGTCGTTGGCGGGAACCCGTGTTGGCAGTGATATAATTCAAATGACGCCTTTCGTCAACATTTCAAAGGTACTAAAGTTGCAACTGCAGTTATTATTTGTGCACTTGTGGAGGTCCAACCTCCAATTGTCATTAAACACAGTTTAATTCTAGGGTATACCTATATATGGTATTCTTTGTATATACATATTTGTTTATTAAGTTCATATATTAACTGCAGCCTATCTTTTGATACGTAATTGTGACGTGCGTTCAATCTGAATTATATAGAAGGTTTAATTAAGGGAATATATGAAAAGAATAGTTACAAAGTCAATAAAGTCGTTGGTCTATGCTAAATTTAAAATCGGTACTAATAGATATAGCTAACTACTTAAATTATGACACAAATAACAGATTTCCCTTTCAAAAACATTTATTTACAAATTTACCGAATTAATTAACCCTTTCCAGATTTATTTATGGACTTTTCGTGTGAGTCAATGCAAATAAAGACTATAGACTACTAGGAACACATGTTATATATTTATAACGATCGATATCTAGAGCATACAACTGTATTTAGCGGTAGTTAAAGAAGACCAGATGTAGTTTAGTTCCACTTAAACAAATTCAACGTTAATTCCACGGTTTAGTGCAAGTGGTTGGACACGGCAGGCGATTGACGGATTGATAGCTAGTTGGAGGGGTGGCCATTGAAGGAAATCGAAAGTGGGCTGGGGGCCCAGACCCCAGAAATGCCAAGTCATGAATGCGTTGGAAAAGCGCCAAGCGGCGCCAGTAGCATAGCCACTGGCCACTGACAGGCATGGCAACAAAGTACTCTAATTACACGTTATATAATCTGTTTTGTTTTCGTTTTAGCACAAAACGCGAACCAAGGCGAAACTTCCAGCTCTCCGCGACAGTAACTGTAACAGCGGTTATAGCTTTAAATTTAAACTGACCAGCGATCGGCGATCGGCAACAGGTGAACGAACGAATCGAATTTAAACAAAACGAAACCGCTCGACGATCGGCGATCGGCAATGCAAACGGGGTGAAGCAAGGGGCTAGAGAGCGCGAACACGACTGTGCTGTCCGGTGATCATGCGATTACTGAGCTTGGGACGCCAAAAAGGTGATTAAGCTCGACGATTTGTGTGCGATTCAGATTCAAAAATAAAAGTGTGCAAGCGCCAAGCGACTGTAAACAATAAACGGCTGTCGTTTAGCTTTTTTCCGCCACTTTTGGGGCATCTCTGATCGTAAACAGCTGAGTGGAGCCACGCGTCGCGATCGCATAAACAGAGTGGTGCAGAGGTAAACAGAGCGACTGTTATCAACAGGTGTTTCTCTGCACAATCACTGTTATGTAAACGCTGTAATGCTTAATTGCTGTTATTAATTTCAACAAAGAGATTGATTTATGATCCAAGCTTAGCGCTGAGAGCTATAAATTAATTAACAGAGTAATATCAGCCTGAGCTGAGCTTATGCTAATAAAAATATTCCATGAATGGATTCTCCACAGTGTACGCCTCCTCCATTTACTGAACCAAATCGATTGACTGCGCCTCTACTTTGATACACATTTGTCACACATGTTAACAAAGGTTTAATTTTGACGAAAAACAAACACATGTGTGCAGGCCACTTGAAAAAAAGGAATAGAAGTACAAAAGAGAAGCATTTTCCGGCCAGCTCTAATTGATTGCCAGCTAAATGATAATGGGATACATTTTGTTGATTGTTTAGCACAACAGTGATGGCAAAAATATAGATAAGCATTTACAAGTAATAATAATTGTAATCAGAGGAAAGCTTAAAAATATAAAGTAAGCCACGTAAAAACAGCTGATAAAAGTAAATAACCAATTTTTAGCAGGCTTCAGGCACCACTTACCACCACCAACGCATTTCCATGTCATCGCCAGCAGTCCCGTTATTTATGCCAGGACCCGGGGCCGAAGATGCTGCTGCCGAAGCACTGCTTTGCCGCCCACTGTTTACGTGGAGCAGCTGATTGTCATGGTCATCGTAGTAGGATCCACTGGACATGCAGCCGGAGGAGGAGGTGGCGGCAGAGGACGAGCCGCTGGCCTTTGGAACCGTTTGGGCGGGCGAGGGGGTGGCGGCCGAAATGTTGTTGTACGCGGACGTCATTGTGGTCACTTTTGCTCCGTTAGTGCGAGTGTGTGTGTGTGTGTGTGTCTGCCTGCGCACCTGTCAGCGTGTGCGTGTGTGTGAATTGGGTGAGTGGAGTGGTGGTGGCCTAGTTTTAACCCACAAACGCGATGCACTGCCTCACACGCTGGCCAACTGCCCGGATTCACACAAGCGCGGACTAGCTGCTGATTTGCGATTTAAAGAACCCGAGTTCCAATGGGTTCATGTTATTTGTTTTTTTCTTGCACCATTACCCCAGTGTGGCTGCCTCGCGCGATTTAGTAAATACACAGGCTAGCATTTGGCAAAAGTATTTTCGTAATATGGTTACACTGATTTGAAAAGCCGCGAAACTTAAATGTTTCCTTATAGGTTTTGTAACTTTTACAACTCCAAAAAGGTTTTAAAAAATAAAAAGGGTGTGTTGAGCGAATATTCCCTTAATTTAATACAGTTAAGGTTAGGAATCTCATAAGACAAACTTATAATTAACGAAAATTAGTACATATAAGATTACTTAAACCTAGTTTTAGGCTGGTAAATGATAAATTATAGTCTAGAACTCCAGAAACTTCTTGAATACAAATAAATAGTCAAGTTCAAGGATAAGTTTCCAAGTTTTCTTACCGAAACTGAGTACGTTTTTCCAGCAAACTGAAGGGCAGGGCTTTTCTCAGTGGAGCTGGCGAGCTGCCTGGCGTTGAGGCCTCTTCGTCGACAATTTGTTGAGCCCGCTGCATATCTTCTGGATTCATAACTATTTCTGATTCGAAATTCCCACTGCAATTAAAATCACAACCGAACGCTGGCAACGATCGTCGTCAACTACTCTGCGAGGCTTTATGCATTTCACACGACCAGAGATCGGCACGCACCGTCTACACACACACACCTGTTGCCCGCACACTGGCACAGCAAACACACAACGCAAAAAACATTGCGCACACCTTGAATTCGGCTAGCAAAAAAGGCAAAAACACTCGCATTGGCAGCAAACACGATCGAAGCAAACGAACAATGGCAGCACAAGATCTTTGCCGTGTAATGAACACGGCTTGTACGCCTGAGGGCGCAAACAAAGTCTCGAAGCCTCAGCCTTAGCTCCACTTTCGATTCGCACCCAAATCGATGCAAACTAATATTTCTGACAGGCCCAAGTGCGTGGCGTGGCGTGGCAACAGCAGCAGCGGCGACCAAATCCAAAGGCAGCCGCGAGGTGAGCAACATGCGGCAACAAGTGGCCACGGGAGAAGGAGTGGGGCTCCAAAACCAGTCTAAATACGAAACACTAACAGTCTATAATCTATATTGCAAGGTGTGTTGTTTGTGCGAATTATACAAGGCAATGTTCTCTAACACAAAATATTCAATTGGTTTGCAGCATTAATCAACGAAGAACGTGAGAGTTTCGTAAAGGTTTACTTTTTGAAATTTACAGCTGCCAAAACTTTACAATAAGAATTGGGTGAACTTTAATTAAGACAGTAAAGTAACATATTTGTAGTTCCATTGCAAAGCCTTTTGAATATATTCAAACGTGAATTGCGACATATTGACACTTACATAATTCAAACATTCAGGCCAAAGTAACCCAGACGAGTTTTCATATTTCTTGTTCAAATTTACATTGTTTCCGCATATTTTTAATCAATAAATACATTTGATATCTTTAAAAAATGTTATTTTTTGTGCTCTAACAATTTCTTGGAAACACTTACACACACTTGGCAAATATTCGAGCTCCTTTACAAACTAGATAAAAAGATTTTTCGCAGACAGGACTAAGCACTATAAGCCCTACGCTAAGCTACCAATACGACTACCAACTGAGACTTACGCACTACTACTACACATCATACAATTTCATATTATCGATCTCGTCCAGCATGTCCTCCGAACCGGATGCCGTGAGATCCGACAGCTCGTCGAGGCACTTCTGCCGCTTGCGCACATTCCAGTGCAGGCCGTCGGCGAGGGAGGCGAACCAATCGGATATTTGGTCCTGAGCGCAGATGCAGGGCACGGGATAAATGGAGGTGGTCACTCTCAGGCTGTCGCCATGGAAGAGCTCCTGCCGGTTGCGTCCATCGAAGCTAACCCACGAGGTGTTTCGGCTCTCGGGCGAGACAGAGATCTGCGAGATTGAGTATAAATTAGTTTGTACTTGAAAATCAGACCTACTCTGTCCTACCTTCAGTTCCACTCCCGCAGGCACCACGATGGGCCGGAAGCTCAGGGAATGCGGGCAAATGGGCGTCACCATAATAGCCGGCACAGAGGGATGGATCATGGAGGCACCGGCTGCTGCTGCATAGGCCGTGCTGCCCGTGGGCGTCGATACTATCAGGCCGTCGCCTTGCACCGATGTGATGTACTTTCCATCCAGGAACAAGTCGATATTGCTCAGATATGGCGAGGGACCCCGGTCGATCACCACTTCGTTTAGCACCAGAATGCTGTTGGCCACAGGGCGTGCATCTACATCTGCTGAGTCCATCTCCTTGATTATGGACTCGTGCTTTCTTTCGCCCTTGCGATGCATCACACAGCGCAAACGACTGCGCAGGGTGAGGGCAGCATGTCCCTCGAGGACACTCGTGAGCTGCTCCTGGAAGTTGTCGAATCGGAAGGGTGTAAGAAAGCCCAAAGAACCCAGATGGAAGGCCATCACCGGCGGCACCGATTGCTGGAAGAGCAGGGAGGCATACAACAAGGTGCCGTCGCCGCCAAGACAGACAATAAAGTCGATGCGATCGGTCAGATCATCGCGGCCATCTCTGGGGAACAAGGAGAATAGTAATCAGCAATTTTCTTATATTTGAAGGTAATTCAAACTCACTTGAAGGTCACCAAACTATTTCGGATGGCCTTGAAGCGCGCATCTTCATTGAGTTGGGCATCCTCCAGCACCGCTGACTCCACCCACACCACCATGCACTTTTCATGGACCAGCCAGTCCACCAGTTGAACGAATGGTGCCAGCACTGAGGCATCGCTGACCTTCTTGATCACCAGGACAGTGAGTGGAGGCTTGTACCAAGTGAGGCGCTGACTGGCCGGATCCTGAATCTGCATGACCATGGCCGAGTTCTTCATGATGCGGCCACAAGGTCCGAATTGCTGGACAGGCGAGGGGGCATTTAGGCTGCGAGTGCGCCTGGAAAAGGGAAATATAGAACATTAAAGATAATTGAATAGAAGTTAATATATTCGCAGACCTTAGGACATGATTTTTGCCTTTAGCCCTAACAACTGGCTCTTCCTCTTTAAGGCAATTGTTATTGCAATCACTTAAATCCTCCCACTTTACATTGTTAAATTCCTCAATGCTCAAGGAGCTATGCAGCGGAAATAGAGCAGCCGCCGGCGGCTGTGGGGGTCGCAAGGGAAACATTGTTAAATGTATTTTCAAGGTTTACTTGGACGGTTTTCCCCAAAAAATAAGTTGTGTGCTCTCTCTGCTTTATCAAGTTTAAGACTAACTTCAGGCAACTGTAAATCATCTTACATGCAAATGGCGACACCGGGGAATGAGGAGGGAGAATCGAATATGCATCGATTTCAAGGGAAGCGAATCGATCGTCTTCTTTTCCTGCTTGCATTCGTACACTGAGAACAAATACCTGAAAACTACCATGCATTTATTTTGTGGTATAGCATTTATTAAAGAATTGGTTTGAAAATTATAAAAATCAAATATTTAAGGATTTAAAAATGTATAGAAAATTATAGGTTCTTTTATTCATTCTAGTTCTAGTATTTTCCCAGTGTACTTTGAAGTGCAACCTCCGGATTTGAATTACAAATTCCCAACAAGCTTATCTATAGGACTTCCATTGGATTGTCACTTACGGCCAGGTGCCGGAGCGTCGGCGTTGCATACCTGCCGCCAAGCCACTGCCATCGGTACCACCATCTGTATCCCGACAATTCCCATTGAAGTCCCTCTGGCGGAGCTTCTTCTGCAGATTTCGCTCCAAGCAGAGGCGGGTAATGGGACTGAAGCCGTCATGCTGATGGTAATGATGGTGATGCTGATGGTACAGGTGATCGCTGTTGGGCAATCCGTAGTGCCAGCGTTGCTCCAGACGGTTCTCGTGCAAGGTGGCCAAGTCGATGTCCGACAGGCAGGCCATGTTGAACTCAAAAATCGTTAAGAAAACGATTGGGAAATGAACGTTGATTTGCCCCGCCGCAATTATGGTATTTACAATTGACTTTTTGGAATGCCGTCAGACCACATTGTATTATAGTTCGTTCGGAAAATAGGGACCAAGGTTAGTTTTGTTTTCACAATAAATTTCAAAATATTGTTTTTAAAAATAAAACACGCCCACGCAATCCAATCGATCGGAAAAAAACGAACCCAGAAATGTGTAAGCGAAAAAGAGAAAGTGTTTTTTAGTGGTATTGCAGTACTGCATTAAGAAAAAAGGTAATTAGGAATGCATTAAGTCGATGGCAATGGCGTGCTGAAGGGAATTCGCAGACTCTTTCTGTCTTCTACGCCGCAGAGTTTCCACTTGATTACTTTGGACAGCTGACCGGAAAATTAGAAAATTAATGGCCATAAACCGACGCAACGGAGGGCCCTGAAACTGTCAACCGGGCGATCGCGTGTGCGAGCAACAACTGAGCAACAACCAACCCGAGTTGACAAGGTTTCGGTTTGGTCCGAAAGCGGACTGCGTTTCTTTATTTTTTACTCTTTACTCTGCCTGCAGTTAACAGATACTACAGATTTCCAGAGCCCATATATAACATGGCAAATGGGCTTCGGCAGCGCAGGCGCAAAGGCCTTGGCGCTCAATTAACAGTTAAATTGATAACAGCGATGCTATCGTCGCGTATCAATTGCCGAAATTGGAACAGTCGATTGATCAAAGTCTAGCCAGGTTCGCCTTTCAATTTCTTTTGTTTAATTTGGAATCAAAACAAACACAGTTGCTGGAGGTAGAGGAGACGAAGAGAGCTTGGGTTCAAGATGGTACATTCAACTTAGATAAGAGAAGATGCATGGTATGTGTGGGCAACTACAGCCAAGGTCAAGACAATAGCCCTGAGGCAAATATTATGGCGAGACTTTGAATCAAATACACTTAAAGCTTTCAAGTTTTGCTTTATTAACGGTTCAGTTTTTTTTTAAATTTTAAACTTCCTATAAGAAGAAGAAACAACTTTACTATATGTCATTCAGGTACATTATCTTTTTATAAAATACCTCAATTAATATATGCAGCCTCCCAGTATTTATATCACAAAAATCTGCTATTGTTTTGCCCTGCACTGTGTTTTTCTAAGTAAATAAGTTTCAGGAGCCCAGGGACGGAGGCAAAGGTGTAAACTGGATGCAGATACGGACAGGTGATGGGACCTTACCACCACCAGCTGCTGCTCATCAGGTCGCTGCCACCCAATCCCGGTGCAGAGGTGGACGCAGTTCCCGTTTCTTCCATTGCCCCAGAAGTGGCATGCAACAGATTCTCCTCTTCCGCAACGGCGTCCTTTTCGCTGCAGGAAAACGTTTGGCCATCCGAATTATCCCTAATGACCGGCGTGGGCATCTTCCTTTGACAAAACTTAATACTCCGAACGATTAGGGCCACATTTGTGCCCTAGCGGCTGGCTGTCAATTTGTTTTAGCACTAATATTTTAAGACTTATTTGCATTTAAAAAAAATTATTGCAACAAGCTTTTTGCAACAGTGGGACTGAAGTTTGACCTTTAAAAAATACCAGCTACTTGGCAGTTAATCGATATCGATAGCTGGTTGTCATTAAGGCGCCAACTTTTAAACATGAGCAAATATTTCACTGCTCTCCGTCATTCACAAAAGCATTCGTCATTCATGCTTAGTTTCAAAAAAAGAAAGCTTACGCATGCAAATTAGCACGGCACGTGAACAAAAATCTTTATTTTTAGCTAAATGTATATACGTAAAATCGCAAACAAATGTGTTTGTGTTTATATTTAAACCTCAAACATGAAAACAAAAGTAATACGAAGCGGTACATTTGTAGTTTGAATTCATAATTAGGAGTTGAAAGGGTGGAGTTAAAAATATAATCTTAATAAAGTTCTACCTCTTTTTTTATATAAGATGTATGATAATTCTAAAGGGAATGTGGGGGTTTTATAATATAATATAATATTTATAATTACTGAAACAATACAAGAGGTCAAATTTCTGTTTCCTAAGAAAGGGACTCTCTAGTAGTCCTTGCTTTAAATATCCCTTTGATGGGATCTGTCCCCTTCGCAACTCCGTGATAATGCTTTTTTTCGGTGTATTTAAATTAATGAGGATATATAAATATGTATGACATACTATATGATTGTAAGCCGTTGTACTAAATAAGATCAATAAACTAATGAACTCACCGAAATTGTTTCCGTCTCTCGCTCAGATCCAGGACACGCCTCAAGGGCCGCGGTGAGTTGCCCGGCGTTGTGGCGGCAGCGGCTCCTGCATCGTTTTCCTCCTCCAACGAACTGGACACCGAATTTGCCACCATTTGGCGGGCTAGCTGCAGATCCTCCTCGCGCATTTTTGTTGGATTGCTGGTGTACTGGAGTACGGATAAAGTGCTAAAGCCGAGATTTGACGACAACCAGCAACCTCGCTGTTCCGGTGTCGAGATCCAACTAAGTGACTGCTCATGCCAGGTTTTCCAAAATATATACAATGCATGCGCATATGTAATACTCGCTCGCCCGAGAGGAGAAGTTGTTGAATAGATATAAACGCTGCCCGCCGCCGCCCCACAAGTACTCGTACTTTGAATTCATTAGGCGCCTCCCAATATTTACATTTCCACAGCAGCCACTTTTTTCGAGCTGCGAGCGAGCGATCTATATTTTGACGGCCCCCTGGGCGTGGCTGATCGATTTATTAGCTATGCGTGGATTAATTGCCGGCGGCAAGGTGTGGGAAGTAGAGCCTGGACCGCTGCTCTTAATAATATATGTCCGAAGGTAACGCTATGAAAATAGGCCTTTTGCATCCATAAATGCCGATTAGATCGTTTGATTTTCAAGTGGGCTTGGCCGATGTGGATCAATTTAAATATATATATACATTCTACATCAGCTTTTAGGTTGTCATTGAAACTGTGAAACTACAATTTTAAAATATATATTTTTACCTGGCGCTAAAGCTGCTATTTTGGGGTGTCCTGGAGCGAATCCTTTGTAAGCGTTTCACGGTGTTCACGGTGGCCATAAGCAACTTCGAGGAGTCGGAGGAGGACTTCCGGGTTACCAAGTCCCCTAAAAGTGTAAAAGGAAAATCAGCAAGGGAACTCCAAATATCTTAATTACGTTTATTTTCAATAAATAATTTACACTGACAGAATTATACATAACTAATTTGAAATTATTTTCATAAATGGTTTAATGTATTTAAATATATATATACAGTTTCCATATGATTTTATTTTATTATATATATTTTTTTAGTTACATGCTTACTCTACTTTTTACTTTAAGATATTATCGATAGATCAACTATCAAGATGTAGCATGTAGCACCGTTTTCCACCATTTTATATCTTACATTTTAAAACATTTTAAACGATAATTCTACATGCAAAAATAAGACTAAGAGCGTTAAATTGTTATACATTTCTTAATATTTCATCACTATACCATATAGTTAAAAGTTATTAAATTCCCAACCCTAAATAAAAAATATTCTTATTTAAAATAAAGTTTATTTTTGAGTCACTACTCTTTACATTGTAATATTCAGAATTTACACTGTAAAGGCTTTTATACAAATGTCTTTTATTTACATTAAATTAACAACATTCTACATATGTCTTAATTTTTAATTTATTTGAAACTGAATTCTGAAACACCGAATATTTACATACATTTCTTAAATCCCATGTAACCCCCTGACCCATGGCTGGCATTCAATTCTAAGTAGTGAACATCTTAGGAAGTGATCCACCCTGACCCCGTCTTCAGAGAAATATACTTTCTTCCATGTCACGAATTTCAGCAGAAATATTATTAGCGTTTCACATTCAAAATTTAGAACTGATAAGACTTACGGACTGGTATATATAGGATCGAATTCGCAGTCTCAGCATAGTGTCTTTCAGCATCATTTGTCGAAGAAAAGATGTCACCGAAAATTGCTCTTATCCTTCTGATCTGCTCCTGCGTTGTCCTGGGACTCGCCTATGCCAACCCCTGGCCGCAGCAGCAAGCCCAGCAACGATACGTGCAGCGAAACCAGGTGGGAAACACGCAGCAGCAAAACAAACGATTGGTAAATGTAAGTGTTTCTTATAATCCTGTTAAATTTATATTTTAATTTTTATTTATTACTCAAAGTGGAACCGTCGGACGGTCGAAGGGGCAGCCCCAACTCAAGCCCCAACGCAACCCCCTATCATTGAGGATTCGGTAGGCAATGGTGACGACTACGGAATTGAAGATGAAACCCCGTCAACACAGAAACCACTTGCCACTTTTAACCGAGATAATAAGCGTCCAACTCACTTTTAAAAAATGTATATCATAGTTATTTTATAATAACATTAAATAAATAAATAAACAGTTTCAATCATTTAAAATACTTGTACTTATACATTTCTTTGGCAGACAATATGGATTATTTGCAAGACACTTTCAAAATAATAATCAGTTATATTATTTAATTTTAAATTAAGTTTTAAGCTATTTTTAGTTTATTTTTTCATAATCTGGACTATTTTGGTTTTACAGTAGTCGCAGCTCTAGTGAAAAATGAAACAAGTTGGCAGGCCTGCCTCTTGTTCCATCGTGGCAGTGTTGCCTTTATTTAGCCTTAAAATGAATATTTTTTTTTCCAATTTAAGGTAAATGATTTAAAATGTTGGATCTTATGTAATCAATGTCGGATATAGCTTAAATATGAAATTCTTTTAATAAAATTCAATCATATTATAAAAACCGCAACATACATATGTACGGAATATGTGCATCATCCAATATTGTTATTTTCTTGAATTTTTTTTTATAAAACAAATAAATAATAAAATAGTGACATACTAAATTTATGTTGCTAAATATGCGAGATGAATAGTAAAATAAGCAATTTTTAAGGCTATAAGCTAGTTGCAAGATTCATAAGCTTTTCAATTTTTATATATGCTAGAACTAGCTTATAATAAGCTAAACTGGCAACACTGCAGCGTGGTTGTACAAAAAAATTAAGTTTAACCTTATTTCTAATTTCGAGTCAATAAATTCCCGTAAGGCGCCCGAATATGCCCCCAAAAAAGGCACCGGCTGGTCCCAGCAAGAAGACCGAGCAGAAGAAAAAGGAGAAAGTCATTGAGGTAGGCTGAGAGAGCCGGGAGAGCGGCTGTGTATCGGCATCCACATTATTCCTGTGATGTGGACAGACCTTAATCCGATCAGTGATAAATCAACATATCAATTTGCCTCGGCAGGACAAGACCTTCGGACTGAAGAACAAGAAGGGCAACAAGCAGCAGAAGTTCATCCAGCAGGTGCAGAAACAGGTACAGGCTGGCGGCCACCATCCGCGGCAGGATGGCGACAAGCGCAAGGAGGAGAAGGAAAAGAAGCTGGCCGACCAGCGTGAGATGGCCATGATCTTCAAGCCGGTGCAGACGCAGAAGGTGGAGAAGGGCACTGACCCCAAGTCGGTGGTGTGTGCCTTCTTCAAGCAGGGAATCTGCACAAAGGGCGACAAGTGTAAGTTCTCCCACGACCTGTCCCAGGAGAACAAGGTGGAGAAGCGCTCCATCTACGTTGACATGCGAGACAACGAGGAGGACTCGATGGCCAACTGGGACGATGCCAAGCTGAAGGAGGTGGTGGACAAGAAGAGCTCCGGCGAGAAACAGCGCCCCACCACGGATATTGTGGGTTTTCAACTGAAGCCGCCCTAAAATTCCCTACTAATGGCTTCATTCTCTTCCAGATCTGCAAGTTCTTCTTGGAGGCCGTTGAGAAGTCCAAGTACGGCTGGTTCTGGGAGTGCCCGAACGGTGAGAAGTGTATCTACCGACACGCCCTGCCGCCGGGCTATGTTCTGAAGCGCGACAAGAAGAAGGAGGAGAAACCTACGGAAATATCGCTGGTCGATCTAATTGAGAAGGAGCGCGCTGCCCTGGGACCCAACCAGACGCGTGTTACCCTAGAGTCCTTCCTCGCCTGGAAGAAGCGCAAGCTGTCGGAGAAGAAGGCCAAGCTTATTGCCGAAGAGGAGCGCAAGAAGAACGACTTTAGCAAGGGCAAGCAGTTTGGCATCTCGGGTCGCGAGATGTTCAGCTTCAATCCCGACCTGGTCGATGACGGCCCAATGGAGGACGGCGACGCTGCCTTCGACATTTACAAGCGAGAGGACGATGACGACGACAATGCCGTGGAATTCAAGGAACTCGACCTGGCCGCCCTTTCACTGGCTGCCAAGGAGGTGGACGGCTCCGGCACCATTGCGTCCACCACCCGGCTATTGGACCAGGCCACAGAAGCAGCCAAAACTGCCGCAGCCGAGGAGGCAGCGGCTGACGACGGTCCCTCATCGTCTGAACCCGCCAACGATGCTGCACCTATCAACAAGGATCTCTTTGTTGATCTGGCCGGCGAACTGGATGACTTGGATCTGGAGGATGAAGATGAAGATGAAGATGATTAGTCGCTTGTCTAGTTTGTTTTAAAGGAGTTTATAAATTGATTTCTGCCTTTAGCTACCCCATCAATCAATAAAGTTGTGGCTTTTAATTGTTGCATTTCTTGAAATTGCTTTTTACGAACTGAAAACTGAATCCATGAGAGTTTTTTATTTAATGTTTTGTTTTTATTTTCTATTTTACTTAATTAAATTTTTTCGAAATCACCAAAAACCTGGCGGCAAAACTCCCACTGCTTGGGGTATCTGACGTTCACGCAGAAACTTGGCCAGAAGCATCTCTAGCCGTGTCTTTGGGCCGCCCTCGTCATATACTGCCAGCTGGGGCAAGTAATGGTTCTGGATAAAGAGGAGCAGCTTCACAAACTGTTTGCCATAGGTGCGCCAGAGCTCAAAGCCGAGCGTCTGAAGAATTTCCATGATCAGCGTGGCGCTGACGTCGGGCAGCGGCTTAACATGCACCACATGGGCCAGCCAGCGCCAGCCCTCTTCTAGTCCGAAGCAGTGCTCGGGACCATCGGCCTTGCGTCCTGGAGTTATAATGACAGCGGCATATAGGCGAGCGATTCCCGTTTGACGCTTTAAATAGTTGTCGGGTTTCTCCAGTTCATTGTTGTCCGACAGACGGTAGCCAATCGTCTTGAGGTACGCCTCCGCCGTCTGGTCCGGCTGCTGGGGAATCACATAGGGTACCAGGAATGGCGACTCCTTGTAGAGGTAGGCCAGAAATACTTTTCCAAAGTCGGGCATTAGCTTCCAAAAGGTGGAAATCACCGAAGCAAAAGGGAACGCCGCTTGCGGATTGCTAGAGATCGCTGTCTCCGTTTGGCTGACGAATTTCTTGGCCATCAGCAGCATGCAGTAATCGCGGGCCAACGGGTGGTCGTTGATTGTTATAGAGGCTCCATTGAGCACCTTGACGGGCTGTCCGGCGAAGAAGTTGTACAGTTTTTCAAAGCTGCTTGACAAATGCTGCGGGCTGACTGCCGAAATTGCGTTCAGTGGCAGATTGATGGCTCTCTGGCACCCGGTGCGGTACTGTTTCAGTGACTCCTCCGTCTGGAGAGGCTTGACAGAGTCCACTTTGCCCTGGTACAGGGCAATAACCTCGTTGTAGAACTGAAGGCGGTCTGGGTGGACGTTCGACGTTGTACTTTCGGACGGAGCAACAGCAAGAGCGGGTGCAGGAGCAGGAGCCGCTGCTGGAGCTGGGGGTGTTGCAACCTTTTCCTTGGCTGCCTCAGCCTGCTTTTGGCGCGCCTCCATCTCTTCCTTTTCTTGCTGCTGGCGCCGCTTTTCCTCCTCCAGCTGCTGTTGCCGCTCCTCCTCCAGCTTCTTAGCTGCCTCCATCTTCAGTTGCTGCTGAATTAGCTGCGAAAACTCTGCCAGCTGCTGGATAATGTCTTGTTCAACTTGTTGCAGGCTCTTGCAGCACTGCTCCGCTTTAATGAGGGAGCGAAGGAACTCACTCTGCTCCATTTTGCCCGCTGCCACGGTGCTGACCAGCTGATCGAACTGCTGCCCCAGCTCCTTGAGCTTCTTGTTGTGCTCGGAGCACACCTGTACAGTCTCCCTGTCCAGAGAGAGGAGCAGCTTAGCGATTCCCTCATATTTCTTCCTGAAACGTTGCTGGCACCGTGAAACGCCTTCCACCGCTAGCTTGTGCAGCTTGCTGTCGGTCTTATGGCGCATTTCCAGCTGCTCTCGCTGCTGTGCCTCCAGTTGTGCTCTGGTCAGCTTCTCCGCCTCCTCGATAAGCTGATTGTTTCTTTGCTCCCGCAAGGCCTTTTGGTTCAACTGTTCGCTGTGGCGCTCTTCCTCCCGCTGCAGGAATTCGCGCTTGACCCGAAATGCTTCCTGACGCTCCTTGAGCGCATTCAGCTGCAGGCGCACGCTCTTCTTTGCTTCGTCCGCCAGCTCCCGCTTCACTATGCTGGCATTAATGGCGTCTGCGTCGGGAAAGCAAGGTACACTGGGCTCGGAGACAACTCGCACGGGAATGTGCGGAATAATGCTCTCCAGCTTAACAGTTGGTTCGTCAGCTTCTCGGGGAATCGGTTTTCTATCCGTCTCCCACAGCGGATCCCGATCCTCGCCCAGAGTGCGTCCCGTGCAGGTACTGGAAGCGAGAGCCGCGTGCTGCAGCACCGTTTCCATATTCAGACGATCGTCCACACTCTGAAAAGCCAATTGACTATAAGAAATGTCTAAAAAATCACGGATTTGCTTACCATTTTGATTTCTTTGTGCCAAATAAATAAAAAAATAAATAAATAATTTGTTCAAGCGCGGTAAGATTTAGTGATGTGAGTATTGTTATCAGCGATGGTATGGCACTATCGCGATAACGTACGGAAAACAGTATTTTTCCCAACAAAAACAAATGGAGATAAGAATAACTAAATAAATAGGAAATACAATAAGTTTTAATACATTTTAGGAGCTGATTTTAATTAATTTTATAAAAATCGTACAATGGCGATTAATGCTTACCTTGAATTATATTATTCATATTTAAACAATAATGTACAAGCCATATAGTGAGTTTTAATAATATACCGAAAGCATAATTCGTAGTGATGCACGAAACAAAGTTAACAAATACAAGTATTTATGTAGACAGTAAAAAAATTAGAAAAACTTGACGCCGTGGCTGCCGTCCATCTCGATCAGCTCACACCGACCCTTCTCTTCCAGCAATCGCAACGCACTCAGCAACACTGCCTCATCCACGCCATGGAAATCCAGCTGGCTGGTGTTCTCCCCAGAGGCAATCTCGTACAGCGTGCAGATGGTGTTTGTCTGGCCCGTCTCCTGCACCCAGTCGTACACCATGTTGCCGTATTCTTCTAGGGTGTGCCAGTACACCTGCCACTCCTGACGCCGCTTGTCCAGCGGATTGGCATGACCACTTCGCTCTAGCTCCCCCAGGATCGCCAGGATGAGTTCCGGCGACAGACGCCGGTTGAGGGATTCGTTGTGAAACAGCGGCGAGCTCTGATCATTGATGCTTAGCGAATACCTATTCGTGTGCTTGAGGTATTTGAGAAAGAGGTCCGTCCAAACCTTCAGCTGGCGCTGTCGGGTTTCTTCGTGGGGCTGTAAACTGAAGCAGAGGATTAGCCAGGCACTTGGCTCGCTTACGTCAGCAGTTACTCACGTGAAGAAGGGTGGGAAGGTGTATTCCCAGGGCCACTGGAAATCTGCCATTGTGATCAACTATTCCAAACAAACATTTGTTTTGGCGATAAAAATTTTAGTTACTAATGCATAAGAGTGGCCATATACTATTCCTCCAAAAATACCAAACACAAACGATATTATATGGACTGTCAGAGTTCTTATCATCATCATATAATAATTAGGGGGAAACCCCGCGACTTCTTGAACTTAGACACAATTTTATATAATTAACGAAACAATACACGGAATATGTATTTTAGTGTTATTATTCTCAGAATTTAGTGGTCCAAAATGCCTTGTGCCTCATTATAATTCATTTGTCTGTTCTACGAAAAATGTACGTAGTGTTTTATGACCACTTGCCATTAACTTAGTCCTAGGACTCCTGTAGTAGAAGTATCCTTCGAAGAGTACAATACATTCAAAAAGATTTTTTATGGCATTGCGCTATATCCAGATCGGAATATCCAGCTGCACCTAAAAGCTATAAATTAATGGCATTGCGCCATATCCAGATCGGAATATCCAGCTCCACCTAAAAGGTATATGTATATTAATGGCATTAAGCTTTGACTTTCATAATTTAGATTTAGATTTATTAGCATGTATAATATATAAGTAAAGAATTTAAAAAACAAATGTGCGGATTATACGGACTATGGCTCAATGTTCTGAGTTATCCAGGGCAAAAAACTGATCACATCAGTGTATATAGCTGTCTTTCCGTGCCCACAATTCGCAGGCCCATAGCTTACGATGCCCATCTGGACAAAGCGTTGAGCTCCTTGGTATATATACGGAAAAGAAAGTGGTCCGCCAGAGTCGCCACTACAGCTATCTGTTCCGGAGGCATTAAAACACATCTGGTTCTCCATAATAAGCATATTCCGATTGCGGCGGCAATTGTCAAGAGGCAGACGATTAATGGCTGCCTCGTTGGGCACATCGGAGCGTTTCCCGTTATTCTGAACCCCCCAGCCGGTTACTTGTTGGATGCTGCGTCTCCGGATGCTAATCTGCACGTCCTCGTACAGGGGCAGGCAGATGGTCTTCACGAAATCTGCGAGAGGACAATCTTCAGAAGACGCTACCGGATTAAGAAGGAGAAAACTCACTCGTGATCGTAGCAGGTTTCTTCAGCCGAATCAGCGCTATGTCGCCTACGAAGTTACCCCAATTAAAGTCCTTGTGAACGATGGCCTTTTCAACTGCAATGTCCTGGGGGTACGGCAAGCAATGGACTTCTCTGCCATAAGACTTGCAATCTTGTTCCGTTGAGATATTGTGCTCCCCCAGACGAGCGGATATCCTGTCATGAAAAGCAGTTAAACGTATTATGTAATAATATTTTCCATCAATCTTACTTACAAGTCTGAATTCACGCAATGAGCGGCGGTCAAGAGGTATCCTGTTCAAAGAAAAATTCAAGTTATTGGTAATCTTAAGTTTCGTGTCTGTGTGCTACTCACGCGGGGTTATCAAGGTGGCACCACACTGGAACCTCCATTCTGAATCCTTATATTCCAGCAAGGCCATCCAAGGACGCGATCCCATTCTTATCTCTTTGCCTCCAACAATATTATCGACTCTAAACTTTCCGCAAGACTGCTCGTTTTCCTTCAGCAGTTCCAATCCGTAATTGTCGACTAAATCCTCGCAGCATACAGCCTATGGAGAACGGAGCATGTCACTCTGTCCACGAGTTGTGGAATAACTTACCATTTCAAAGTTTTTACGATCGGAATATTTCAAGATGTTACGTTCCCTTGCGGTTAGCAGTTGCCTCTCCATTACCTTAACTACTATTTCCGCGATGTACGCACATTTATTAACTTCAATGATTCTGCCCGGCTTCTGCTCGAAGGTGGTGCAATACTCGTCAAATGAATTTACCAGACTGTGCTCCAAGCGCACAATCAGGCAAAATGCCAGGAATAAAAGTTGTAAGTTCTTCATTCTTTCAGCAGGTTCAGATCACAACTGAAAGGCCCTATAACTCAGATGAAAATGAAA
Source organism: Drosophila truncata (assembly GCA_008042515.1). Lineage (NCBI taxonomy): Eukaryota > Metazoa > Arthropoda > Insecta > Diptera > Drosophilidae > Drosophila > Drosophila truncata. The sequence goes on along the minus strand of VNJQ01006303.1, from coordinate 5,295 downwards.
GCTTTTAATTCATTCCCGGTATTGATAACACTCATATAAATCTTTGCCTAATCTAAATTCAGAAAAGTAATAAATCTGAATATTAAAATTATATTAAAATCAATTAAGGGGCTTTCACAAAGTAGGTTGCGTCATCACAAGAAGGTCGCGCCAAAAATTAAGCTCTATTATATAATTTTCTCCATCTTCTGTAGTGCTTATTTTATTCTATCCATCAGTAACCCTTTCCAGGTTTTCATAAAGCTCCCAATGAATTTAAACACTCAAACATTTATAGATTATAAAACCACGAATTTATTTCTGTGATCGCCATCTCAACACTATGGCTTAATGTTCTGAGTTATCCAGGGCAGAAAACTGATCACATCAGTGTATACAGCTGTCTCTCCGAGTCCACAATTCGCGGGCCCATAGCTCACGATGCCCATCTGGACAAAGCGTTGAGCTCCTTTGTATGTATAGGGAAAAGAAAGAGGCCCACCGGAGTCGCCACTACAGCTATCTGCGAGGAAGGCGCTGAAGCACAACTGATTCTCCAAGAGCGGGTTAGTCCGATTGCGGTGGCATTCGGTGAGAGGGAGACGACTTATTTCTGCCTCGAAAGGCGAATCGGAGATTTTATGCTCAGGTGTAATACCCCAGCCGGTCACTTTCTGGCTGCTCCGTTTTCGGATGCTTTGCTGCACGTTCTCGTACAGGGGTAGACAGATGGTCTGTACGTAATCTGCGAGAGGACAATCTTCAGAAGACTCTACCGGATTAAGAAGAAGAAAACTCACTAGTGATATTAGCAGGTGTCTTCAGCCGAATCAGCGCTATGTCGTGTACGAAGTTACCCCAATTAAAGTCCTTGTGAACGATGGTCTTTTCAACTGCAATGTCCTGGGGGTACGGCAAGCAATGGACTCCTCTGAAATAAGACTTGCAATCTTCTTCCGTTGAGATATTGTGCTCCCCCAGACGAGCGGATATCCTGTCATGGAAAGCAGTTAAACGTATTATGTAATAATATTTTTCTTCAATCTTACTTACAAATCTGGTTGCACGCAATGAGCAGCGGTCAAAAGATATCCTGGTCCAAGTGAAAATTAAACAGATTAGTTATCTAGAGTTCCGTGTCTGTGTGCTACTCACGCGGGGTTATCAAGGTGGCACCGCACTGGAACCTGGATTTTGTATTGTTGTATTCCAGCAAGGCCATCCAAGGACGCGATCCCATTCTTATCTCTTCGCCTCCAACAATATTATCGACTCTAAACTTTCCGCAAGACTGCTCGTTTTCCTTCAGCAGTTCCAATCCTGAAGTGTTGATCAAATCCTCGCAGCATACAGCCTATGGAGAGCAGAGCATGTCACTCTGTCCACGAGTTGTGGAATTACTTACCATTGCAAAGTTGTTACGACCTGAGTATTTCAAGATGTTATGTTCCCTTGCGGTGAGCAGTTGCCTCTCCATTACCTTAACTACTATTTCTGCGATGTAGGCACAGTCATTAACTTCAATGATTCTGCCCGGCTTGTGCTCGAAGGTGGTGCAGGGCTCGTCAAATGAGTTTACCAGACTGTGCTCCAAGCCCACAATCAGACAAAATGCCAGGAACAAAAGTTTTAGGGTCTTCATTCTTTCAGCAGGTTCAGATCACAACTGAGAGGCCGTATAACTCAGATGAGAATGGAAGCTGCGGCTTGCGTTAAGAAAACATTGATAAGAGCAAGACATCATTAGGTAATAAAAAGCGTAATAAATTGCCGAATAAATAACCTTTAACCTTTTGAGCTGAACTGAGATGCCTCCAATTCATGCCGATCCCATTAAAACACACTTGTTCCATTTACATTAAAATGCAATCCATTTCTTGTAATTTGTCTTAAATAGAAAAAACTGTGTACATTAACATTTTCATCGGGCTTTTCCATAAAGTTTGAGAGTTGTTGGGTGACTTGAATTGAGTTTACTTGTGGTTCCAATCCAATCCAATTTGGTAAGTGAGGAGGGGTTTGCAGTGGCTGGCTTGCATCATCAATATACATTCACATATATGCTAGTATCTGATATATATCTGGTTTAATATAAGTAAAGTACTAGGAGGCGCAACACTATACATTCAATATCTGCTATTCCGTATTCCTTGTCCACACACCAATGCCTGGGGGGAGCTTTCAATCCATTTTTACACTAATTTGTGTGTTTAATTTAATGCTGCTGGTGCTTAATTACTAACTATATCCTTTGGGTGCATACCGATTTTTGCTTCTGTTGGTTAGTCAGTCAAGTTGTACTTGCTGGGGAGGGGGGGATTTCAAGGAGCTGGCTTGGGTTGGATCAAAGACCTTACAATAACAGGATGCATAACGTCGATATTAATGCAATGTTTCAGCTAGCGACCGAAATTGCATTTTATTTCGCTTTAAATTTAAATAAATCGTTCGGCGTTACTCATCTTGTTAGCATACACATAGTCTTTAGTTGGACTGTACGTAAGCAATATTAGTATATATGGTAATCATCTTCTGGTTTTGCACTTTATTTTTTATTTGGTTTTTGTACACATGCGTGAAATTCTAGAGAGAATGCCATACGGGGATTAGGGTAAGGTGTGACTTGGTAGTACAGTTGAGTGTATTGTTAGCCGGCTAGTGTTTTTGTTTTTTAAGAGTTTACAGTTAGTTCCTAGTTAACAAGTGAGGTTTGGTTGAAATCTTTCATTGCTATATAGGTATTTTTCCGTAGGTATGCAGCTCTATCGTTTGGTGCCTGCCATGCAATTTCCAAGACATTTACATAGCTTTAAATTTATTAATTCTTTAGTTATATCCGTATAAATAATAAAGCATTCCAATCAGTATAATCAGTATCTTCAAAAAATATAATATAAATGCCCCTATATGTGTGCTTAAAGCATCAATATATTGATGAAAATGTACACTTCAAATGCCTCGCTCTGGTTCGCTTACAAAACATAAAAGAAATGCGACAACAAAATGGCATAAGCCACATATTCATGTGTGGCTTCCCTTGAAAGCATGGTCTATACACTTGCCTCTTAGTCAGTTTCAGTTGGAAGGAATATTTGGTTCAAAGAGGTGTGTGTGTGTGTGTGTGTGTAAATCGGCAGTTTGATAGCAAAAACAAAATTACAAAAAATATAGGTTCGACGGGGATTTCTTCTTAACTTCTCTTTTGGTTTATGAAACACGAAACAAATCTTAAGCTTTATCTTACGAGCGTAATCAGCGAAAATCAAAAACAATTGATTTCTTACAAAATACATAAAACATAATTCGCCTGCATTCCATATACATATACATACAGTTCTTGCATATACCTTATACATATACACTCAAATATATAGTATATATACTTGATTCTTGCTTGATCTTTAAATTATTATTAAGTTTTTAAAAATGGCATGTGGTGACATGTATTACAATACACATTATACATATATATATGGTACATACATTTATATTTAATATCGATTTCCGAGTTGGTATAAAATAATGCATGCAAGTCGAGCGAAGGACCCGATCGCTCATCCCTCATATTTTGGTTAAGCTTGCACTGCTCTCTCTCTCTGTGCTTCGTGTGGGTGTTGGGTTGCTTATGAGAGAGTGAACAAGTTTCCAATTTCACTTTACTTGCTCACTTTGCTTGCCCGAGGGAACAAGATCATCCAAGCGGCATTCACCCAACACCACTCTCCGTGTGGTCGGTCTTTCTTCTACCTCAGTGTGTCCTAGGTTTGAGTTAATACATATACATTCATAGGGTTTTGGGATTCTCGAATCACTGCACGTATAGCATGACAGCATGTTGTTTCACACAATGCTCCATATTTCGACTAACGACTAATACTAGGTATATATAGCTAGAGACCCTAAGCTACAATTTTTGCCTAAGACTGTTCCGGGGGTTTATTACGTTACTTGGGCGCCTCACTTCGCTAGTGGCTCCAGATAACATCGAACCGTGTTGTTCTCGTCCAGCATGGCCGACAAATGGCGCTGCTGATGGTGCGGGGGATGCTGATGCTGATGCGAATGGGATAGTGGATGCGGATGGGGGGTGCTGTGTGATGTATGCGACGACGATGATGTGGTGGACTGCGGTGACAGTTTCTGTAGCTGCTGACGCTTCTGCGCGGGCGTTTGATTGGCCGGCGGCAGCGGCGGTCCGGCATTGGCCTGACCGAATAGCTCATTCACCGCCAGACGGGCGCCTGGCGACTTGGCATTCTGCTGTTGCTGCTGCCGGAACGCGCCACGCATGGAGCCCTCACCAACGCCGCCGCTAACCCCAAAAACCGCACCGTTGTGCTCGGGGTGTGGCGCCGATCCCGGTGGCATGGCTCCATAATCAATTGGCGCTCCACGCTTGCGCTGTTCACTTCTGAAGGGGAAAAAGGTTTACAATAATTACTACCCAGTCTCTGGGGCTCAAAAGGCTTTATCTACTTACTGAAACCGGCGTTTGAACTCCTCGTCTTGTATCGCCATCAAACGTTCCATTCGCTCAACGCTCTGGGGTGGCAATCCATGTGGATCGTCCTCCAAATCGCTCTCCTCCTCCTCCTCGTCATCACAGTATCTGCCATGCAACTGCTCTGCAGCAGTAGCCTCCTCATCCTCCTCCTCGTCGTCGTCATCATCATCATCATCGTCAGCCGTGCAGCGACGACCCGATCTCTGTTGGGCCAGCGACTGTTGTTGCTGCTGCTGTTGCAGATGCTTTTGCAACTGTTGCTGCTGTTGGCTCCTGGACGAGACACTGCCGCCGCTCAGGCTACCGCCGCCGTAGCGACTTCCGCCAGCGGCAACCGCCGCTCGCATATTGTTGAAAACGCCGGTGCCAACGCTGTTGTTGTACACCTCATCCACATCAAAGTCCCCCACCTCGTAGTGCTGCACATCCGAGTTGCGGTTACTAAGGATCTCCTCGTACACCGGCCCGGCATCCGTGCCGCCGACGCTGCCCTGGTTGTAGTAGGCATCGTTCATGCCCAGATCACAGTTGGAATGCTTATTTCTAAGCTGGCGCTGCATGAACTCCAGCTGGTACTGCGCCATGTGCGGCGGCGGAGCGGGGAGCTGTTGCTGGCTGCCAGCGCGTCGCTGCTGCAGCTGTTGTTGTTGCTGGTTTTGCAAATGTAGCAAGTGGGCGTGCTGCTCGCTCTGCTCCTCGTCTGAGGACAGTTGCTGCTGCTGGTGTTGCTGCTGCTGACGACGCATTTGTTGCTGCTGTTGCTGCTGATAGTAGGCAGCCGCATTGCCAGTGGTTTGCGGCGGGTCCAGAGC
>VNJQ01006302.1:0-54096 GCA_008042515.1 Drosophila truncata | reverse complement strand
CCCAAATCAACCGCATCATCATCATCATCGCAGTCGTCGTGGTGGCTGGTGTTGGCGTTGTTGGAGTTGCTGTTGCAGTTGTTGCTGAGGCAGATGTTGCATTTGTTGCTATTGCTGTTGTATTTGCCCCCATCCCAAGGAACGAGCAGTAAGCCCAGGCCAATCGGCATCGCAAGCCAAGGAATTACAGCATCTCTAATCTCTCGACAATTGTCGGCGCGCACACCGAGCTCAGCGAGAAATCATGCGAAGAGGAAATGGAATCGCAAAATGCAACTGCATCGGAGGAGGGGAGATCAGGAGACGAATCTCGAGGATCAGGAGGAGACTTGGGGGCTGGAGGTGGTTGTGGCAGACCCCAAGCAGTCTGCTAAGGTCTGTTAATACCCCGATGCAATGACTCGCTTGGCTGTATCTTCACTTCTTTTTTTGTTTTTGGCCATGACCATGGTCCCTGATTCCAGATTCCTGTCCCCTGATCGTGTCTCTCAGTTCTAACTCGCGAGAATTCCTTTAAATGGTTCTCGTAACAATTTTTCCTGCCATCCTCCTCTGGCTCCTTATTATTTCTGTTCTTTTTTTTTTTTGAGAATTTTTCTGCGACGAGCAAATGAATCATACCAGCTGGGGCATGGAGCAGCTCCTCCCTGCTGTGGCGTCGAGTGCCGGGCACTGTCCAAGTCCAGTCCAAGTCCAGTCCATGGGAAAACTGGGAGAATAGAGCAATATCTTTTGATTAAATATATTACAAATATTTGATCAATGGAATATATCAAGAAAATATAATATTTGAATATAGAATCTCAAACATTTGATAGCAATCTCGTCGGTAAAGTAAATGTTGCTATTTCTGCTTCAAATTTGACATTAAACAAATTTCTAAAATCTTTTCGCCTATTCTTCTAATTTTTTTTTTGAGTGCAGAAAGCCACTTCTAGATAGAGGGAGTCCCAGAGAGGTGGACTTGCACAAGATGTGTGAATTTTTTGTTGAATTCTTGCCTGGGACTAAGACTGGAACTTGGGACTGTGGACTGCCGACTGCGGTTGGGGCTGTGGCGAAAAGAGTGAAAATTTATTGAGCTGTGGGCGCGCATTATTCATGCACTGCATCCAGCAAGGCATCCGGCGATCCGAAATCCCAAAAGTAGGCGACACCGGGCCGAGCTCGGGACTTTGCTCGGGGACTTTGGGGCCCGTCGCCGTTTGCCGTCAGTTTGGGTTAACAGGTTAATGTTGTCCGGGGTCCAAAAAACAAAAAAAAAAATAAAAAGATGGAGCGGGAACTATGTGCTGCCATTGTTTCACTGGAGACTGGAGACCGTGACCAGATCGAACCACTTATCGCCTGTCAGGGGCAGCACTCGATGATGTTGTTGCCCCCTAATGACGATGAAAGCTTGACCAAAAACGGATAACTTTCGCCAATCGCAATTAGGCAGAAGTGTGGCCGGCTTATCACCTTCGCCTCTGGTAATTACACGCGAAATTATGTCGGCAACAATAATTCGTTGTGGCATAATTCCAGGAAACTGAAATTTATGCCTCCGTGTTCTTGGCCAGCTTCTTGGCCATGCTCAAAGCGCATTTATCGCGCAGCATCAATAAATTGTGCCTGGCAGAAGCGCAGTCAGCCTAACTGGCAGAAGGAACAGCGAACAGGCAGCCGGACACAGGCAACAGCAACAGCAACAGCAAGAGCAACAGCAATCGCAGGTATCAACATTTCATAATATTTACAATAAACATGCAACTGTGTGGAAGGGATTGGGGATTGGGGATGGAGCTGAGACCGAAGCTGGGGGATTGGCCAAGGAGTTCGTTGAGGCAGCAGCGGCTGCTGCAGCACAGTTGCTGGCCACATTTAGCGCATCATGTTGCGTGAAATTTGACACTTTCGGCCGGGATGACGACACAAATTTTCACCGCATCTTGGCCAGACAGACGGGCAACAGCAACATGTTGCATGAGTTTTTTGTTTTTTTTTTGTTGTTGTTCTTTTGCGTTTATAGAATCCCTGCCAGTCGCTGGGCTACCGAATTTATGTGCCTTTGTCATATTTGCCAGGCTCTTCTTTAGGTTCGCCGTGTTTTGTGCGTTTGTTTAACAATAATACACAAATATGGCCACTGCCTGGCTTGTCAACAACTAACCCAGGGGCCAGTTAACCCCAGAATTTCCTCCTTCTCCAGTCATCTCTTGCTTCGTCTCCATCTTGAGGACCTACTGCAAGAGTTTGGCCAAAACTTCAGCTCGGAGCCGGGCTAAAAAGGTAAGGCTCATTGCATGTGCCATGCAAAACGCACACAATCAAGCGACAAATTGATCGCACTCCCAGATAGCGCCGGCCATGGACAGTGGTACTTGGAATGTGGGGTTCTAAGACCACAGCATCCAAGAAAATAAAGCTTAATCAACTTATTTTGTAGCTTAGTTAAATAAATAAATTTATTTGAATTTATATTTAAAGAAAAAAATTCCAAAGGGATTTAAAAAACTCTCAAAAAAATCTAATGACAGTTTAATATTAAAGTTAGGTTCTTTTAATTTATAAATTAAATAGCAAATAGAATTTCTAAGCTCAAGCAAACCATTTTTTATGTTAGTAATAAGACCAATGGAAATTCTTTAGATGGAAAGTTAGAAAAATACCATTTTCTTACTTCCTTATTATTATTAGCAATTTTGGCATGAACATACTTAAAAATATAAAGTTTTGACTAACTTTCTGCATAGTTCGGATGAAAAGCTTACAGAGAATAACTATGTTCTTGGGAAATTAAGATTATAACCTATTAAAATTACTTTTTACTATTGTTACTGCCTTCTGGAAAGTACTTTATTATGTTCATTACCATAAGTTACATCCACTGTGGCATCCGCTCAGCAGCTAGCAGCTTGTTGGTCAACTCTGCTTCTATCGTAGGCCTACCTACACAGTCTAGGACTAACCGCTCCTCCCGTTCTTTACCAGCCAGGTAACTAATATCTGTTGCAATTGCCAATGCCAATTTTCCTGTTTAATATGCCACGAATTGACATGGGCCGTTGCCATTAAGCATTTGATATGAGCAGGCCCAGAACCGAAGGCAAAACCTGGACCAGCACACCAGGACCCAGCCATGTAAGGAGTTGGGAGCTGGACATGTGATGACATTGCATTGGGCCGCATGCAGATGCTGTTACAGCCGCTCTGTGGCAGTGGCAGTGGCATCCGTATCCGTGCCTAATTTAATCAAATTAGCTGAGAATGCAATGGAATGAAATTGTTCGGTCAGAGGCAGAAACTCATTACGTTAATCAGTTGATTGTGCGGATCTAAAGCAAATTATGACAAAGTTCCAATTTGCAGTGCGCATATGGCCGGGCATATGGCAATTTCTATAATTAATTCGCTGACCATCTCCCTCGCCCTCCCTGCGTCCCTATTCAGTGTGTTTGCAAATGCAATTTGTGCAGTTTAATTTCATTAGAATAATTCTAATTAGAGCAATGAGTTGTAGGTGCTATCACAGTCGAACAATCGTTTGACTAAGCGCCAGCTCTGCCACCCGGGATGCGGCAGTGTGTGTCCGTGTGATAACGGAAATTTAATTGAAATTGTGGCAGCTTTTGTGAAATTATTGGAACGGCCAATGCACATGGAAAAATATTAATGTGATTGGCATAAAATATGAGTTTTATCTTTGTTTTTCATTTCCAAATTATTTGAACCTGTAGAATTATCCAGTTGTTATAGAGTTTAAATTATTTAATAAAGTAACAGAGATATTTATCGATTTAAAGGAGTATTTATTAAGATATATTTCAAATTAATTATTTTAATGGTTTTAATGTGCAATCAATATATTAATATTTCTATTAAAGATTATAGATATGTGTACCAGACTTTAATAAACCAAAAAGAGATCAATTGAATAAAATGATCGAATTAATATTTTAAAGTTATGTAAGATATTTTTCAGTATTTGAATTTTTATTTATAAATGTTAACGAAATTTTGGGTTTAAATTATTTAATGTAATTTTCAACTACTCTTCGGATGAATCCCAAATAAATATTATTTTCTCCCTGTGCTTCAAGGAGCAGCCAACCAATGCGAGTACCAATTACATTTGCCAGAGGAGACTTGAACCCAAACCCTAAGCCAAAGCCAAAGCCAAAGCCCAACGAACAGCCATTGATGAGCTGGGGCCAATGATAAATACGGCTAATGGAAGTTGCCCTTACAGATTATAATGTTTGTTGTTGCCATCTAAATTGAATTGCAATCGAAGCTCGCTCCTCTCTCGGATCGGTATTAAAATTCATTTAAATGGACTCGAATGGCCAGAGCCATAACCGGGCCTATCGCAGCTAATCATCTAAAGAAGTGTGTTGTGTGTTTTGGGTCTGTGTCGCCATTGTTGGGTGCACATTTCCAATCAGATAAACACGCAGCCGAAACGCACGAACTAAACCTGAAACAGAAACGGAATTACGGAACCCACACCGAGACGAGAAGGAGGAGGAGGAGAAGGAGTTCAAGACCGGGACAATGAGGAAATGGACATGGCTTCGATGGGTAGCAGGAGGAGCCAGAGGAGAGAAGGAACACGCATTGTCCCTATCCTCCAATCCTTCTCTCTGCCACTAATTAGTTAATGCATGCCCAATATTTGCTGCTGCCTTGGCCAGACCGAGAGGGAGCCTTTGGATAAGAGAATTCTAAAGGCAGCCAGCACTCAGGCAAATTCGATTTCTATTGAACTGTTTAATCATTGATTTGCTGCGTTTAATATAACCAAATTGATTGAATTAAAATGAGCTGGCTTTGTAGATAGTAAAGAGGGGATTTCAATAGCAAATGGAAAGCCTTTTTGTAAAAAAATATATTTTTTTTATAGCATTTTAATTAGAAGCAACATTGCGAGTTCCACAGAAATACTTGACAAATAAAATAAAAACACTAAAACTACTAAAAAGGTTCAATGGAACATATTTTGTGATTAAATATAAAAGAAACATAGTCATAAAACTATATACATAAATTTCATCAAATAATAATTTATTAGACTCGATTCCTAATACATTTTTTAGTTAAAACCCGCATATAATAGTTATTTAGAGTTCTTAGACATAAAATTGTGATATTTAACGTTTAAATTGTAAATATTACCTAGAAGTATTTCAATAACATTTTCAGTAATTTCTGTATTTCTTTCACAAACTAAGCTAGATCGATATGTCAAAACAGCCAGCTGATTGGCTCTAAGTTTTAAAACATAAGTTAGCTTTCCCAACAGCAAGTTGTATCATAAATTCCAGTTCTTGTTGCCAACTAATTAGTTAATGCATTTGGTAGGAACACCAGGGACAAGAGCTCTTCTAATAGACCAATTCCACCCTATCCCCTACTCTAACCCTAAACGAAACCATTGATTTATGCTCATATTTAGTGCGGTTTATTTATGTCGTTTGTATCATGTCCTCCAACTGGTTTCAGGTGGCGTGCCCCATTATCATCCCGATCCAACCCCTCCCCTCAATCTGAATCCAAATCGGAATCCGATGCCCCGATGCCTGTGTGTGTACCGGTGTGTGAATTGTTTCCCATTGGCTGAACATATGCGCAGTGCCACGCTTATCTGCGATGCTGATTAACTGATTTATATGACTGGTCATAGCTTATGCATTGATCACCGTATTTTTTCGTCTGATGGACTGGGCCCAAAATCGGTATTGGAATTAGAATAACCGAATCCAGTTACTATTACAATTGACCCGTGACACATGCGACACTTTAGTGTCTGGTTTCGGGGTAATTTCCGAGCCTGGAATGACTTATTTTGTTTCAATTATATAGTAATTATATAGCAATTAGCTTTACCTTTTTGCCGGCCTCTGAATTTTTTTTTTATTTGTTGTTTTTTTTCGGTTACCTTTGTCGTAATGGTAGAGGACAGTGCCTAGCACGTAGTGCCCATGTGATGCTGACGAATCAGGTGCATATATTGCCATGAAGATACAGTGAGGTACAGAAAAGTCAAGCAATTCGGTCGAGATATATTTATAATTCAATGTAATGATGGTTTGGTCTTTCCAAAACAATTTATTTATGTAATTTTCATTAAAATATCACTCAGGTTTCATAAAAAAACTTAAAAAAATTACAAATAATACATTTATAGGCATCTCAAAGTAGATTTTATTAGCTGAAGAAAATAAGTATTTAATATTCAGAAATATAAAATATTTCAATAATATTTTGAGAATATTTCGAGCTTTTAAATTGCCAAATCTTAAAAGTTCTCTGTAATCACAATTATAAAGCTCCCTAATTTATGATGGTAATATTTATTCCATCAAAGGTATATTCTTAAGAACATACACTTCCAAAACGCACTGTTCCGCGCTATATAGACTCCAATAACTGAACAATTCGGACCTGCTTGACTGCTTGGCTTGCACTTACGTGCAGATAATTGCTGTCCCAATTATTGCATTGCCCAGAGATATACCCAACCGATAAATTTGTATTTATTTTATTGTTTGCAATTGGGAAAATTGATAACGAAGAGAGCCAAATCAGAGACCCTGGTGCAAGGTGCAGCGGAAGCGGATGCGCGGCTTATGACAAAAGCCTAATGGGGTCATCATTGCACTTTGCTCGGCGACTGGATACCAAATTAATGGCCGGCTAACACGCGTTCGTTTGGGAGTTTTCCTGGCCAGAGTTATGGCATGGTCATTGCTGGAAAACAAAAGACTTAGGCAGCGAACTTTGTTCTTGCGGCAGCTCACCGAAAAAAACACCAAATACTCCAACAACAACAACAACAACAACAATGATGGTATGAACATGCCATTTCACGCCTCCAAACAACTCATAATTCATGCGTTCAATGGCCAGAAACAAATGCTGCATAACAAATGACCAACATAGGCACCGAGAATTGGAATATTCGGGGAAACCAAGGCACGTTTCTTGTGTAGCGAAGACGCATCGAAATTTAAAGAGCAATTCATAAGCATAAATGGCCATTATAGAGACATCATTGCTGGCCGGGCCCATAGCTGCTTATTGGATTTATTACCAAACCAATTTCGATTTTCTGTCCACTCATCTGGCAGCAATTAATCATCGCAGAAGCCTTCAGTTACCGTTCCTCAATTAGAATCGTTTTTAGTCTTTTTTTCTGTATTTTTATGTATATTTTTTTCTTCATAAATTATTTTTATTTATTTTGTGATTTTTTTTATGTATTTTTCTGGTGATTGCCATTAAATTTAATACAATTTTCCATTTTTTTTCTTGTTTGCTTTGATTTTAAATAAACATTACATTTGCTTTGATTTATATATATTCAACTATCAATATGGCCAAATTACAATACATTTATCGTTTACACTTAGCACATAATACATCATATTTATATATATATATATATATTTATCCATATCGTATTCTGTTTATACCTCAGACATAAATTAGGTTAGGACTAAACTGGCTTTATACACACAACTTAGGGGGTTACGATTTAATGTTTAGTTGGATTTTTTCTTTTTTTGCTCGTTTTTCTACTTTTGTTATCACTTAAATTATACAAAAATTGCTAACAAATGTATTTTACAAATTGCCTTTAACATTTAATTTAATTAAATTTATTATATTACGTTTAGATCTTAGATATTTAAGTGTGTAGGTGTGTATATTTTTAAGACTTAGGTATTAACATTGAACATTTAAGTTTGTGTGTGTGTTTTTCTAGTTTAAAAAGTTGACGGCGGCCTTTGCATTTAATCATAAACATTTCCTCGTTATCCTTAGCGTTTCTGTTAAATTTATTTTACAACTGCCAGTGGCGCGCCATAGTGAAATCGTATAAGTTTATATTTATATATATATATATATAGATTTTATTTTTTGTTTATCACGTCTTTTTTGTTTAAAGTCTAAGAATTTAACTAGTTTACAGTAGGCATACGCTCTAAAGTGTCTGTGCAATTTTTAATTGCGTTTTGCGAATTAGGACAAACATCTCAAGCAACTTCTCTTACAACTAGGATTTTTCGTTTTAGATTTATTTTTACAAAAAATGTTTACTTTTGGACGTGCATTGTAACTGTTTCTTTTTTGTTTTGCTTTTTAGTTTTGTTGTTTATTGTATATAATAATTTTAGTTCTCTGTGTGCTTGCTTCTGGCTTTCGTTTATATGTACACAATAAATATTTATGAAATTTCCTCCCGTTCTGTTTTTATGGCAGTTCATATAAAGCACGCTTAAATACGCTGAATTTGCGGCGAGAAATTAAATTAATTAAGCGAAATATGAAACACAAGGAAAAAAAAGAGAGAACTATACAAACACTCACAGAAAAGCCATAAAGGAAAAATAAAATAAAAATAATGTGCAGCCCTTTAATTAGTTTTAATGGGGCTTTTGTTATTGCTGCTATATGTACGCTCTCCGCTCGCAGCAGCAGCAGCAGCAGCAGCAGCAGCAGCAGCAGCAGCAACAGCAGCGACAAAGCTTAAATAATTAAAAATTGCACGCAATGTTTACAATTAGGAATAGCCAGCTCTCGTCCAGCTGGCACACACCACCCCCGCACACCATTTACACACACACAACCGAACACTCAGCGTGTGTGGATGTCAAGGGCTACGTGTGCCACTGTCAATCGCTGGCCAAGGAGTCCTCAGTTTGGCATTGTGTTTTGTCTGGTTTCGGTTGGATTTGCTTTGCCTCGATTTATATACTGCTCGAATCGATCGATCGATCTGAGCGTGGGCGAATCGCGGCTTTAGCTGAACAGATTGTTGTTCAAGTTGTTCCCGCTCCATCACGTGTAGTCAGTGCGCCAGGTGCCCTGAGGGAGGAAAGAGGAGAAAGGACCAGGTGAAACATTAGTAAGGAATTTTTATAGTTTAGGCATTTGAAAGTTTGCACAGAGAAAAGTTTGAAAAGCCTCTATATAGCCTTAAAAAATTCTTAAAACATTTCTTCAAGATCTATTAATTTGTGTTAAATTTTTCAAATCATTGGGAATACTTAGAAAATCAATTCAAACCCCATTTAATTACACGATTTTCTAATAGGTTTCTTATTAAATCTATGCGAATATTGTTTTGTTTATTATTTATCCTTTTATTATTATTCTCTGTGCACAAAAAGCTTTTGCCAGAAAGCTGCTCCTTTTTAGAAAGTTTTCAGTTACTCACCATTGAACTGAGACCCAAGTGGTAAGGCTGCGAGTGCGGCACCACCGCTCCACCCAGAGAGCCGGCGGTGGAGAAGCCGCCCTGCAGTCCACTGGAGGCGCCCAGAGCTCCCATGCCGCCGGTGTACCAGCTGCCGTGCATGTGCGCATGTGCCGGATGCAGTCCGCTCGAGAGGTGTCCATGTTGTGCTAAAAAAAGAGAGCAGGAATGCGAGAAGGGAGAGCGTTAGTTGGAGTGACGGGCATTTAATTGGCGCTGAGGGAGATTGGAGTTGGATCTAGATGAAGATGCTTACCCATGGAGGCCGAGAAGCCGCCGCCGAAACCCTTAGAGGGGTCCAGTGGCTTAAAGTCGCCCATGCCCAGATGTCCACCGATGGGCAAACAGCCGCCGCCCAAACCCTTCTTCTTTTTGGACTTGGAGCTCAGCTTGCGATTACGCGTTTGAATGCCCTCCTTTTTCATTGTGAGCGGACGATTGACCTGCAAAAATATTATAAAGAAAATGTTTATTATAAGAAATATTTGGAAAATTAAGTTTTAAATTTCCTTATGAAGTTAACTATTTAAAGTTGCAATTTTCGTTGCCAAATTCTATCAAAATAAATAAGAAACTGACCTTATTTTTCTTAGCTTTTCTCAGAGTGTAGGGGGAAAATCAATAAAGTAAAAGCGGCCGAAAAGAGGGCTAAAAACGTCAGTGTCTGACCACTAAAATGGGTCAAATTTATGCAAATTCATGGACCGGAAATGCCGCTAGCTGCACACGCTGTCTGTGTGAGACAGGGGTGGTATATATATACATATATAGTACACACACATCGTGTGTTTGTGTGTGAGTGAGTGCAACCGGGAAGTGAAAATGAAGTATTACAAGCATTTCTACACGATCAGATAAGCGACATTTGCGAATGCGATTAGTTGGCGCTGATAGCGCTCTCCCAACGTTATATATATTTTTTTTTTCATCCATGTATTTTCACTTGAAGCGTTCATTGCTGCGGTGCTGCTGCTGTGCTGCATGCTGCTGCTGCTGCTGCTGTTGTTGCTGTTCCCTCGGCCATTGTTGCCGCGCCGGGACTCTCTTCATATGCAATTCCCTATCACTTGCGAACATCTAAGCGGCAGCATGCGCTTCATTGCGCTACAATTACAATATTGGGTTACCCATTCCCAGCAGCGACATTAATGCAACAAAAGCAGGAGAAGAAAAAGGGTCTCCGGGTAGCCAGAAATGTTACATTAAAGTACAAAGCGAATGAGAGGACTTTTGGGCTACCTGGGCGTGAATTACGACATTGTTTGGTGCGCCTTAGCAAACACAGAAATTGTTAAATTGCCGGCAATCCAAAGTAGGCACTTTGAAGAGCCGAGAGCCGCGAGCCGAGCAGAGATTTTTGACGTGAGGGTTGCTTTTGCCAAACATATCACTTACACTGCACACAAAAAAGAGAAACCCCTGGCCAGATCACTTAGCCGGGGAGGAGGATCTCCCGGGCAGCCCACGTAATTGATATTCTCTGTAGCGTTTAGCACAAATTGCGGCAATTAGCAACTCAGCAGCAGCAGCAGCAGCAGCAGCAGTGGCAGCTGCGGATTGTGGATCTTGAGCTTTAATTGATATGCAGCAACAAAGCATAAAGTTGTTAATGCCCAGGCCCAGCTCATTAGGGAATTCAGAGGAAAAGCCCAAAGGGGAGCAGCATCTTTAAGATTGCACTTTTTATGCATAAAATCTAAATCGAGCGTGGAGCGAACACGCGCCGCTGCAGCTGACTGGCAACTTGACAGCCCCCGGAGGAGGAAAATTAGGGGAACATAAACAGGCAGTGCAGCAGGGCCACCCACAGATATATGGCTATGGATATAGCTTAGATCTGTTGGCTAAAGAGAGAGCGAGAAAATCCAGGCGACAGGAAGACGGCGCCTGAAACCGTTAGGTAACCTTTATGGTTTTTATTATACTTTTCCCTTTTCTATTGTCAATTGTCATTGCCACGCTGCAGGACATTCTTTTCTAGGATAACGCACAGCAGGTTTCAGACTGAGAAAGGATCAAGAATTGTCTCATTTGCTGTTAATTAACATGCTGATTCTCCCAGAGATATTAGATTTCAAGGAACAGACACGCGCAGATGCAGGAGATATCTGATCAAAGATCTAGCAAGTGCATATCAAGAAATGAGGAAAACACCGATAGAAGGCATCTGTGTTGTTCAGATAACAGTGGTGATTAGTTTTGAGGGTAATAAATAGAATGAAATCTATAGAAAATTACTTATCCTAAAAAAAAACAAGGGTTTATGGTAGGCTAAAAATATTATTTGTGAAGATTAATGAAATGTATCAAGATGATATAGGAAGAACTTAAGCCTAATATCTAAGTTATCTATAAATTTTAAGAGCTATAGATTATATTATTTAAAGGTATAGTCTTTAGCTAGTCCCCACTGTGCTTTAGCAAGTGCTTGCAACATTTCCATAAAATGTGCCAATCACTTCGCTTAAAGGCCCACACAGGCGGCAGATCCAAATGACAAACGAATTGAATTGAAATGAACTGCAAGCCAAAACCAAATACGTACAAAGACCAGGAGAAAGGGGTATGAAAAGAGATAGAAATAGAGAAAGAGATAGAAAAAGAGAGCTATGTACCGGCCCAGACAGAGATGGCAATGGAAAAAATGCGCGCTGATTGGCATCTTATCGAGATGGGCCACTGTCCAATTGAAGGAAAATTTTTGCAAAAATAAATTTCGCCTGTGTGCGGTGGCCAGCCACCCAGAGTGCATTTTCTTGTGTGTCGGAAAAGTTTTTACTTTGTGCAAATCAGATTAGAGAAAATAGAGCAACTTGTGTGTGTGTGTGTGTGTGTTTGCCTTTGATATTTGCCTTTTATGGACGGGCTCAATTAAAAATATTTCGCCTTTTGCCGTTTGAGATAGCCATCGAAATGCAGCAAGTGGCGGCCGCAACTTAATTAGTTTGCCACAGTGCACAGTGGGCCCTAGCCAGACAGGTGGCCCATCACTTAAGGGCCACTGACATGTAAATGTGCCAAAAGTTCAGCCGCAAAACTCATTAAAACTTGACTGCAGGCCATGGCACAAAATAAAAAACAAACCCTCAGGAAGGAAAACCAAAAAAACAAAAAGGAAGTTGGGGGAAAAACTTCGAGCTTATCCCGTGAAAAGCGTGGCTAATGAATATTTAATAAGAGATTTTGGAGAGGGTCTGCTATACATCTAACATTATTCAATTCAATGCAGTTACATAAATTAACTCAAAAGGGGAGATCCAGCCAGCATCCTGCCACGCGTTGCCCATAACTGGAAATCAGGGAAAGCTTATCGCATTTTCACAGCCAAGCACCAAGCACCAAACACCAAACACCAAACACCAAATACACAAACAGCAGACGCTTATCGCAGCGATGGTAAATGGTGGGTGGTGGCTGGCTAACTGGCATCTTTAAATAATCATCGGACATTCATCATCACGAGGGTAACCTGCTGCGGCAACAAATGGAGAAGCTAAACGGCAGTCAACCACCCGGGGTCACCCCCCGGAAAAGCGGAAAACTGGAAACGGGGGGCGGCTTCAGCAGACACTTCATTTTTGTCACATTTAATCCGAGAGCGTGCTGAGCTTCCTGTCCGACACTCGACAGAAAAAGTGTCCGATTCTTATGTTAAATGTGGCGTTAAATCGCGGGAATCGAAAATCAATACACTTGGAAGAAGGGGCTAATAGTTCCGTTGACCAATGGACCTCATTTACACTTGGAAAAAGGAAAAGGATTTAAATCTATGAGAATCTAGCCCTAAGATTGATTCTTGATTTTTTCTTGAATTTTATTCCTTAGTGTGTAAAATATATTTGAAATACTTACATTGTGCAGCTTATAGTACAATCCGCAGGCATTGCAGACGGGTTCGCCGCTGGCATTGCGTCGCCAAAGGGTTGTGGTTGTGGTCTTGCAGTTGGCGCAGGATGTGCCTGCCCTCTTGGCCGCACTCTGCAGCGATTGGAGGGTCTGTAAATAAAAGGGAAACAAAATTATTAGAAAAGGGTTAGATTAAGGATATTGGAAGCGTGTCTTATAAACCTCAAATTGATTATGCTAATTCATGGCAATCGGCTAATTGAACAGCGCCAAAACTAACGCATTTTGCGTCCGCCTTGAAAGCCAAGAATTTCTGGGTCTCATTTTCCCCGTTTACCTCTAGGCACAAACCTCCTTCAAAACAAAGTTGCTTAACACACCGGGCAACAACATTTTTTAAATGGCATACCAAAAAAAAAAAAAAAGAAAAAAGAAAACAAACCCCAGAGCTGTGGAGACTGAGGCCCAGACTCAGGCTGCGCCTGCCTTGCGTTCGACTTGGGTTAACAGCAGCATCAATTCATTAAAATGACAATTTTTACAAAACTGCCCAAAAACAACAGAGGCAGCAACAGCAACAACAACAACAGCAACAGCAACAAGCGGGGATCATGTCTGTGCCACGCTTAAATTTCCACGAATTGGCTACAAGAACCGAGAATCGAGCAACGGGCATGGAGACCTCAAGAATCGAGCTACGGAGAACGGAGAACCAAGAATCGAGATTGGAGAATCGGGCATCGGGCATCGAGAGGCCCAAAAACCCAGAGAAGCTGTATCTCCCCACCCCTGCCTTTGGATCCGTGTCTGCAGTACAGACTTTGTCTGCGTTTTGGTCTTCGTTATGGCATGCTCCCCTCCATGGGTGCCCCCTCTCGATAAGCACTGGACGAAAATATATTTTGTATATTTTATTTTATATATTTAATTCCTGATTTTAAATGTTTTTTATTTCAGCATTATATCTACATTTTAATTTTGTTTAATTTAGAGGCTTTGCTCCATTTTAAAACCATCTATTTCTCCCTGTGCAGCCTTCCAGTTTGGCTTGTTCATGCTGCTGGTACAACACATGGCTACGAGGCCTTAAACTGGCGTTGATCATGTTTGACTTTGATTTTTAATTGTTGCCTCTGCCACAAGGGAATCGCCTTCGTCTTCGAGTTGGACTCGGAGTTCGATCTGCTCCGATCTCCGATCTCGATTCCGATCTCTCGTACAGCTCTCTGCTCTGCACTGTGTGTCTCACCTGTTCCCGATTTGGCGATTAACATAAATCAGAGGTCATATGGCAAGGGAGTTGGAGCTGTAGATGTAGCTGTAGCTGTAGCTGGAGCTTTCGGCCAGTGTCTGCATTTTTTTTGGTGGCACTGTCTTGTGTTAACGAGCTTGTAACAATTTCTGCAGACAGCGACCAAATGCGAAAAGTGAGAAATTCAAAATTAATTTCAACGCCTACGAGACGGTCGCAGGGGGGATTCAGACTCGCGGAGAGATGCGATGGGGTGGAGATAAACTGGAAGTTTTGTGGTAATTATGCTGCATTCGTTTTGCCTTGGCCAAAATGCTTAAGCGTAAATAAATTAAGTTGTTAACATGACAAAGCAACAAAACAGTCCACAGAGCGAAAGAGAGAGATCCGAAACAGGATCAGCATTTCGCAATCGACATTCCAATCCCAGTCAATCCAGTGGGTGTTGTTCAACTCCTGTTTGTGACAGTTGAGGAGGACAGAAGCCAGTCGATGAAATTGGAATCGATTTTAATCGAAGCTATCGGTAATTAAATATATTTAATAACTTGATTTCATATTTCTGTATAAAAAAAAAATACAAATATCCCTTTAACATTTATAAAATTATGTTAATATTCCCAGAAAACCCATATTTCTTAAGCTTCGATATACAATTAATACGATACATATTTCTGTCGATACATCATATCGGTTTTCTCCGCTCCAAGTGTCACTTCGACTCTGCTAACTGACATAACATAAAGTACAGTAAATACAACAATCACGGGCCCAGCAATCAAACAGCAAATCACATAAATCAATGTCAGTGCGATGCATGCAAAGAGCGAGGGAGCGAGAGGCCAAGCGGATAGAGCGAGAGATGGCATAATTGCGGGGGTGATGGGAAAATTGACAAACTGTCAGACATTGACAGGCGTTTGGGGTTTAATTGAAATGCAAAAAGCGCAAGCGCCAAAACAACAACAACAACAATAATAACAGCAACAACAGCAGTAAACATACAAAACAAGATGGCGCTTGAGATTAATAAACAAAAGCAAAAGTCACATAAGAAATGTTTTTTGTACGCCGCACACAACACTATAAAATCATGCAAACAGAAGCGGTTAAATTAATAGCCTTTTAAATGTTCAGTTTTAATGGTTTTCTTATAAAAAACTCGTAACTATTACCAATTACATGCCATTAAACAGCTTTTAGTTAGAGAATAAATTCCAAAGTAATAATTAAGAATATATTTATTAAGCTATGAAGTAGAATTACGTTAATAGAACTTTGGTTTTTATTTATTTCCTCAAAAGTAGTCATTAAAGTTGCTTTAATAATTTAAATATTTATTTATTTTATTAAAGCAGAAATTTAAAAATCTATATATAACTTGACTTGACGTTGCTACTATTTCGACCTCAGTCGTTTTTCCTTTAATGGTTTTCAGTGTTTTGTGACCGTAAATTGTGATTTATCAATGCATGACAAAATGCGTTTGCATTGTTGCTGCGCTTTGCATTTGCCATCTCTTTCGCTGCTCGTATTCCTCTCTCTTTCATTCCTTTTGTGTGGCCAACACATTTGACACCTTTTGCTGCGCTTTACTTGATTTATTTATATATCTTTTTAAAAACCAAAGAAAAAAGCTCACAAAATGGTCGACCCGTCTTCGTTTTACTTTTCTTATCTTTGGGATTTTCCTTTATTTTTTTTCCAACTTTTTTCTTTGTGCTTCTCATATTTCTGTTTGGCTTTTGTTGTGTTATGCAAATTTCGTTTTCATTTCACACACAAACATACAAAACAGAGAACATAGGCATTTAAATATTTAATTGTAAGTGAAACACAGAGAAAAACATTTTTCCAAAGAGCAGAGAGTAAATATGTACCAAGTAAATAGATTTTCCCCCCATCTACACTGCTATTTATTGCGCAGCTTTTGTTCGCTCTCTTTTTGAGTCGTTCAGTGGCAATGCCCTTTGCCATCTGAGATACGTCAAGATGCTGGGGGGAGGAGGGAAAAATGGGTGGAAAATGGACAGGGCGACGGGTTTGGGGGGCCTGCCCGGCGGATTCAGTGTTCGCAGCCGTATCTCAGTGTAACATCTTTCACTTGGGGCGTCTCTTTCGCTCTGCAGAGGACATTTTATCAACTGGCTTTTTTTTTAGTATCTCTTCCTCTCCCTGCATCTGTATCTCTATCTGTATCTGCAGCTATGTGTGTGTAAGTGTATCTGTGAGTGTTATCTAACAAAACATTCATTAAATTTTTCCCTGCTTCTTCTACCCTTAAGTTGGCTCACAGCGCATGGCCGCCCCCTCATTTTGGGGGTTGTTTTGGAGCCACCCACCGACCCACCTCCGCAAGCGTATATATATATATGAATGTATATAAAGTGTATCAAGGGAAGATGGCTAAAGATAGCCGGCAGAAAATTTCTATATCTGATGCTGTGTGCCAAAAGGGGGGAAAATGGGGTTTGTTGAGCTTGTGTCTGGCACATAACAGTTACATTTGAAAGAGCCCGGTGAATGTATAGTACGTATACGTATATCTCTCTCAGGGAAATGTAATTTAAAAATTCAAATTTTATTTCCTTCTTCCTCTCTCTCTCTCTCTTGGAATCCTCTTTTTAGGTTTCTTCATCCTGTCCTGTTTTATTTTCCTGCAGCTGGTAAGGGGAAGGGGCGTGACTCAGTTTGGTTTGTGGGTCTCTCTTCGGCTTTCCCTGCAGCTAATTTGACTAATTAAAACATCAGCTTAACTCATTTCCATGCTCAAGCTGCGACCTGGCACGAAACTGTTGCTAAAAATCACACCTGCCCCTGCAGAGTGCTGTTGGTTATAAAAAATCAATAAAATGTTATATGGCCAGCAAACAGAACAAGCCATTAATGTCGCTCATTAATGCTGCTCAATGAATTTTACGAGCCGTCCGGCCCGGGAATACTGGGGGAGGGTTAAAGCCGCTGAAGGCTCTTTGGGTTGAAATTGTCGCTTGAAAATGCTAAAATGTCATTGGGCCTTTGTTGTGCATTTTAAGCAGAAATACATAGTGGCTACCAGAGCTTGACCCGAAGTGAGAGAGAAATTTTGTGGGAATTTTATTTAAGTTTTAAATAGAAATATTCGTAGGATTAAAATGTATTATTTTATTAGCCTTTTATATATATTTTAAATATAAAGAATAAAGAAATAAGTATCTTTAAAATCCTGGAAATATATTATAATTTTCCGATGATTAGTTCTTAAATCAAACAATTTTCTGCAAGTGCACTGACTTGCATTTAAGGCAAACTATAGTTGCAATAGACAGACAACTCTCCCTAAAGCCTTTTCTCTATCCTAGCTACCATAGGAAGGCATGAAAATCGTCATTAATATTTGTCACTGGCCAGTGGCCATTGAATGGGGCCAGCGAAAAGCTAAATAAATTATGGAACTGGCCACGAGGCAAGGTGGAGCTGGACTTGGCCAAAATGAATGTGCGCTAAACACGCTCACGAATGCGTGTTCGTTGTCTGTAAACGGAAAAAAAAGGGTTAGAAAATGCACAAGCAACCCTTTTCTGGCGGGGGTGCTACAAAGTAAGTGTGTAACCTGTGCAAAATTATGCATTTGCATATTAAACAGTCACCATAAATTTTATTTTAGCCACAAAAAGCGAAAGCAGTCCGAAAAACCGCTGAATTCCCGCTTAACAAGCTTACGAAAAAATATATATATATAAAAAACAAAAAATATAAAAGCCAAGTTGATATAAAAACTCAAAAAGAAAAAAAAAAGACAAAAAATGGCCAAGACAAAGGGCTGGCTTGGCCTTAATCATCTGGCGGCGGGGCAACCCTTTGGCTGGGGCAATGTTTGAGCCTTCGTTTGAGCCCTCTTTCATTATTATTATTGGCACGCCCCGTTTTTGCTGCGTTGCGTTGCGTTGCGCTTCGTATCGTTAATTTTTAATTGATCTGCGTTGCAGCATTCTGCGCTCTCCTCCTTTTTTTTTAGCATCGATCAGGCTCGTCAGCAGCATCAGCATCAGCAGCAGCAGCAGCCTTTGTGCCCCAAGTGCATTTTAATAACATTAGGCCCCCACTTAACAAGATCCTAGCGCCCCAAATACAAAATAACCCAAAAAAAAACAAGCTTAATGCCCGCGATTGCGTATACGCCCCGTTTGACGTAACGTGCATTGAACCTTTTACTTTATTCTCCTTTTTTTATTTATTCCCTCTGCTTTTTTTGTTTCTTTGTTGCTGTGATGTTGTTGTTCGATCTGCGATCTGCTTTAGTTTTGATTTGGCTGGCTGTCGTTCGTTTATCGATCGCCTGCCCTTGTGCATTTAATTTTTTAGCGTCACAGCCTACAATCGGTTCGATTTTCCCACGGGGAACCCTTGGAGGAGATGCCACAGCTGGCCCAAAAAATCAAAATGTGTTAATTAGTTTTTCCTCTCTCCTCGCCTCTCTCTCGTTCTACTGCTTTGCTGCTCTCTCTCTATCTCTTTCGCTGGCTGCTGCATTGGCCCGCTGCGATCGTTTAAGCCTGGTTTATGGCTGTTGAGTTGTTAGCGTTGAAATACGCCCGCGGATTAATAATTAATTAAGCCTCGGTCTCTGAATGCATTTATAAACGATTGTGTCAAGTGTTGATGGGTTTATTGTTCGGCGGCAGTTTAACTATTTAACTATTTCCAAATGGCAATAGCAATCGCGAGCTTTTCTTGGTAACCACACAATGCCGCATGCAAATGTGACATAAGCCAACGTAATAAGCGTAAGAATAAATAATTTTAAAGTTTGTTTTTGCTATGAGTGTTGTTGTTGTTGTTTTTTTTTTGTAACCATGACGTGGCCGTCGTTTTGTTCAATTTACTGTGTGAAAATTCGCATAAATTAAGCTGGCAGCAACTGAGGCATAAATATTATGCAAAATGCAAGCGCCGAGTCTCGCCTCTTTTCCCCTTGGCCCCCCACCTCACCTGCCCTCACCTGCTGATTATATAAGTCACGATCGGTGAGATGAGCAGCTGCCTGTTGACTGCGATTGACCCCAGCAGCTAGAGTTGTGTGTTCTTTGGGGATTTGCGGCTTTAAACATGGATTGGCAATTAGCTACAGACATTAAAAGTATCTATGGACACAGCGTTTCGAATGTGTTACATTGGTGAATAATTAAAGACAGTTGAGGTAATAAATAGTGTAGTAATTGGTAAATAATCAAAGAGGACTGTTTGTATATTTTAAATATAAATATATATTTTTTTTCGAGAAGAATATTTTATTTATAACTTAATTTCCTTTTTAACTGCTTTACAATTGCGTTCAGCACTGTTTATCGAATGTGACAAATGATTTTCAAGGCTGGAAAGGCTTGGTTGGCTGTATTGGCAGCCTGGCGGCTAAAAGGCGCAAACTCAAAACGAAACCTTAACGCTTTTAAAAGTTTTCGGGCCTTATAATTAAATGCAATTATTGCGACGCCAGCGGGCTGCTTAGCTTCAGTTCAGTTCGGAAACAAAGGAGCAGAACAACAGCGAAACAACTGGAAAACATATGTAAGCTGAAAGCTGGAAACTGAAACCGAAACTGAAACTTTGTTGCAGGCTAAAATACATAAATTAAAAATTTGCATTGTTCTGTTCGCGAGAGGAGTCAAGAGGCAAAGGCAAAGGCACAGGCACAGGCAAAGGCACTGAATTTTTGCAGTGTTTTGCGCTGCAAGAATAACGACTTGTTGACTGTTTTCATACGATTCGGGAGATTTAATTAAAGGCGGCCCCAAAGCAGACAATGAGGTCTTTTGGCTGCAGGTGCAGAGCGGCATCTCAACTTAACTCAACTCAGCTCAGCTCGACTTGCCTCGACTCCAACCCTCCAGCCTCGTTCGTCGTATGCAAAGCCAGAACTTGACCCTCGCCGGTTGGATGGAGGAGCACTGAAAATCAATACAATTGCCACCCAAAGAGTCGAAGTCGAAGAGATTTCAATGGTCAGCCCGGGGGCCCAGTTGGATTCGGAAAGTGAACAATTGAATTGCATTTCAAGCAGCCAATGCTAAGGACATTTGAAGTTGATGGGCAGCCGCATCCTGTGAGAGAGAGCAAGAGACAGGCCCATAAGTCAGCTGAGTGCCACATAAATTTTAATTTGTTGCATATTTTGTCAACGGCAAAGAAATCCTGAGCTCCAGCTGTGAATTTCTTGGGAATTCCCTACGTCAGCGGGGAATAGCGGGGATAATAATGGTTTATTTATGTTAATGTTATGCAATCAAAACGCATACGATTTAAATGCCAATAAAAAATCAACGCCGAGCCAAGTCGAGGGACGACGAGAGACGTAAGCTGAGCTGAGAGGCAGCGTTTAACAGTTTGTTTTGGGCCTGTTGTTATGGTTGTTGCCTGCCTTTTTACGCATCTTTAATAGACCAATTTTTCGTGTGGTTACCTCTCTGCCCTGACTCTTTCGCGTTCGCTGCCTGAGTCTTTCGTTTGCTGGCGCCACAGAAAGCGAAGAAGAAGAAGAACAAACCAACGAACGAAGGTTACATATATTTTCATAGTTTGTTGATGATCCAACTCGATAAAGCGTGGCCCCTAACCCACACACGCACACACACTCTCTTGGTGGCTGCTGTCTGATTATGTTTTTAGTGCGCTAAGTGATAATGATGATGCACCTCGATCGTTATCGGGCCAGCATCCAAATCGAAAGCATTTTTCCCATACCATAGCCATAGCCTCCAATCAAGCGAGGAGAGGAGGAGGAGTTTCTGGTTCCCGGAATCGTATTATGACATTTGAGAACTTTCACGCTGCTTTTTATGGCCTTTGGCGACAGAAACGTGGCCCGGGATTGATGCTCATGTGCAGCGATTTCCCAGGAAATCCCCAGCAAGTCAACCCCGCCCCAATACGGTTGCTGAATTTATTAGTTAATTTGATCGAATGTGTGGATGTTTAGCCCAGCGGGTCGTATATAGTAAATGGTATATACATATGTATTATCCAGTATTTGCTTACCAGTCTTCGCTTTGGCTTGATCAGGGGTCGGTTTTGGCCGTTCATCTTGTAGTACAGGCCACAGGCATTGCATAGATAGTGTCCCGTTCCGTCGCGTCGCCACAGTGGCGTCGATGTGGCGCCGCAATTAACACACTCACGTCCCTCTGAAAGTAATGAGAATGAAATTATAATTAAATTTAAAAAGGGTTTTAGATTAGAAATAAATTTATAAATTAGTTAGAGGATTTGCAGTCAAAGGTTTCTTATATTTATCTTTAATATAGGATTTTCTTTTTAAGGAATTTACTACTGCAACTCCAGTTTCTCAGTTGTTAATGACAGTTAATGACGTAGGAAATGTGACCTGTAAAAATGGCTTAAATTAGGTATTATTTCTTTCTGTGCCGCATTCTTTGCCAACTGGCGTGGCCAGAAGACTTTCTTGGGAGACAGTCTTCAGCACATTTGTATGGGTTAACCTTAAGCGCGCGACAACAACATGATACAAGCGGCAGCAGCAGCAATGATGCACAGCAGCAGCAGCAGCAGCAGCAGCAGCAAACAGCAACAACGACAGCAAAGAGCAACATTTTTCAGCTGTTTCTCAGTCATTTTGATGTCTTTTGTTTAGTGTGTGTGTGCGAGTGTGTGTTACTGGTTGTGCTGTATTCTTTTTTTAAAAGTTTTTTCCTGCCTTCTTTATTTTTATTTTTTTTTTTTTGGGTTGCTGGGCAAACGCATGGAAGCGGAAATGATGGATTCGCTGGGGTCGGCTGTGTCTCCCTCTCTTTCGCCGGCCATCTCCCCGTCTCTGTCGGGGCTTCGACATTGCCTTTTGCTGACTTTACACATTTTAATTAAGGCTCCGTTCTAGTGACTGCAGTTTGGCCTCTCTCTCGGCCCTCTCCCCCTCTCTCTGGCTAACTGTAAGTCAGCCTCATTTGAATAAGTTTAGTCATAATTTGTAAGCCGAGTTGATTTGACCCAGGGGCACCAGGGCGGCGGAGAGATGAAGTTGCAAATGTAACGCGTTATTAACGTTCCACATTACAGTTGCGTCTTCTGCCGGCTTTTCTGGGTTTTCTCTTCTCTGCTGCTCTATGGAGAAGAAGTTTGCCTACTCCCCCGACTTTTCCACAACTCATTTAATGACGCCACTAAATGGGCTTCATTATTTCGGTTTTTGTGTTCAGTCTTTGTTTTGTTTGTTTTTTATGCTATTTACCGAGCGCTTGTTTTGAAATTGAAATTTAGTCATAAAGTCACTCCCCCAAAACCAAACAGCCCCCCATTAGCTATGCTAAAAAAAAAGAAAAAACCGAAAGATTTAACGCTACTTTCGGTGGGGGCCTTTGGCGTAATTAATTAAGCCAGCCTTTTTACATGGCCACATGAGCATAACTTTTTATTGAATATTAGCCACTGGCCTAAAGGTGCGCCCGGAAAAAATAAAAACAGAAAAACGGTTAGGTTTGGGGTGGGGTGGAAGGCCTTCGGATCTCATTAAGTGCGTCGCCTGCCGAAATGCCATTAGGGGAATTTCAGTTGCGTTTTGATGACAGAACTTGGCTTCACTTCACGTGATTTAGTTCACGCAGCTATTGTCACACGTGTCCAGTGAGGTCCTGCGGTGTCCTGTCTTTTCGGTGAGGCATTCCAAGCATTTTGTTCTTGAGCTTTCAGGGAAATTAAATAAAGCGCTCTGCGTGTTTTCTGCCCCCAGTAAGAGCTGCCAGCGTGTGGTCAAGTAATCTCTTTGGATTCCTTTTTTTCTGGCCCCCGGGCGCGTTAAATAAACAGTTCATTTGTTTTCATTTAATCGCAAGTTTGCTCTGCTTTGCTTTACTATACGAACATTCCTTTTATTTTTTGTACTTTTTGTGTACTTTTTTATTTGGTTTTATGGCACTTTTTTAATTGCTGCCGCTGGGTGTGCTCTCGCTTTCTGCGTAAAAGTGCCGCCAATCAGTGAGACAACACCCACTGAATTAAAATTGCATAAATTATGGCAACGAAGAAGAAGTGCCAGAAAATTGTGTTTATTTCTTGAGAAATTTCAAATTGAATTTTTTTATGTCCCTAGTTGCGAATTTCTCTGTGTCTGACAGAGAGAGAGAGAGAGAGAGAGGAGCTGCAGAGCCATAAATTTTCACCTGCCCTAGTATGTGGTATTCCATGCATATTTATGCCGCGCATCTGTCTTCGGTTTGCACTTCCAACAGAAGCCGTTGAAAATTGAAAACTTTATGCATTTATTAGTTTGTCATAAAGCAGAACAACGAAAGGCCACCGCCACCGAGTCAACATTTAGCATAAAAGGAGCACAGGGCACCCCTTCTCTATAAGTCTAGCTGCATATTAAGCCATAAAGTGTGGCCTGGCTATTGTTGGAGCGGAATATTCTCCTTAGCTTCGGTTTTGGTTTCGGTTTCGGCTTCCCGGGAAGTTGTGGGGCTGCACAGCAATAGCAATCCGCCATAGGAAGAATATCCAGTCGGCAGTTAATAAATCAAAGCTGTTAATGATGTTTTTACCCTACGTGCCCACTTTTGACAACACAAAAAGGCAGTGACAATCTTCTGGTAAGCCAGAAGAGAGAAGTCGGGCTGCTGCGCACGCGCACTTGGAACCTCCTTTTCTTGGGTTTTATTACTTTTTGATTCGACTTCTATTTATAGGGTTGCTCGACTCTCAGGCTGGTTCTCTTTGTTTTACGGCATTTGTTTTATATACTATTTTCCCTCGCTTTTGTTCGCTGCCTTCAATTTGCCTCTACTGTTGCGGTTGTCCCACCTCTGTTTTATTTTTTATTTATTTTTATTTTCGTTTCCCCGAGACACGTAGCAGGTTCGCCTATGATTTAGTAGCCTGCTTATAACTGTTTCTCCCCCTCCACTTTTACATCATCTTCTGTGGTCCAGGTTTAGGTTCAGGTTCAGTTTAAGGTTGAAGTTGAGGTCCAGGGCCCAATCATCTGACTGTAATTTTCCTGGAAATTTGTGCACACTTTGGTATTTCTTCTGCTCGGCCGTTTGTTTTTTGTTTTTTGTTTTTTTACGGTGTGACATTGTCTGGGGCCCATATAACCCAAAACCGAATAAAACAACAAGTCGAACCCGAAAACGAACCCAAAACTGAAACTGAAACCGAAACTGAACCTGTTTTTAGGGCCTGATTTGGCAGCCTCTTCTGGCCTCGACTTCTCCGCTGCTGCTGCTGCTGCTGCTGGCTGCTGTCCCCGGGGTCTAAAGGTCCAACTAACTGTTACTGCTTGATTTGACATTTGGCGTCAGTGGGCCATAATTGTCTAGAATTTATGTGTTGTACCTTTTTCTCGTTAATTTGCTGCTTGTCATGCATGTGGGCAGCCCGAGAAAGGGAGATCCTGAGAATCCCCCCCACTCGCACACTCGCACACTCGCACACTCGCACACTCTCCCACTCTTCGTTTTAATTAGTTGTTTGGATTAATAAACAGATTTATGGGCTGGTTAGGATATAGTTAAGAAAGAGACGATTACTGGTGAGCAAGACAAAAGACACATGGAGTGTGTGTGAGTAAATAGTTGTTGTTTCGCTTGATTATCGAACACTTTTTAATTGTTGTAAAAATATTTCAAAAATGATAATGCTATAAGGGTACGCAAAATAAGAACAATTAAATTGAAATGAAAACAGTATGAATAATTGGCACGCTCTCTCTCGATCGCAGCAGAAGGGTTATAAATTGCATGGGTTAAGGAATGGTTGGTTGCGGTTATTGGGGGGACAGGGGGAGTCGTTGGTGAATGCCTTAAATAAATGGCAAGCGCCTCATTTTGAGGCCACAGCTGTCACAGCGAGGACAAAGGAACAATGCCTTTAAGCCCGCTTGCTCTGGCCTTAAGCCCTGATTGAGTGAAGTGAAGAGGATCCAGGGACTCCTCCGGATTCCAGAATCCCAAAAACCAAGCTCCCCAGACGAAGGTTGCCACAGTCACAGTCACAAGTCGCGAGTCGCAAGTCGCAAGTCGCAAGTCGCGAGTCGCGTACCCATATCAATTACTTAAAGCTCATTCACAACATTTTTTATTTTCACCTGACAAAAGCCCAAATGGCATCCAATCAATTCAATGGCCTGGCTGCATTCTCGCTCGATTCTCGATTCTCTCGACTCGACTCGACTCGACGTTTTCTCAATTCTGAATTCTACAGTCCCGAGGTCTGGATTCTGCGGTGGCAACGAGCCACAAAAGCCACAACACATGTTCTTGCGCCCGAAAAACTTATCGCCAGCGATGCGATAAACGATAAATAAATACAGGCAACAAGATGCTGCCGGGACTAACGAAGGCAGACAATGTTTTTTTTTTCCCCACTTCTCATCTCATTTCATCTCATCTCCCTGCACTGCCTTGTGGTTAGTTAGGGAGTAAAAAAAAAAACTGTCGCCGGGCAAAGAAAATGAAATAAAATAAAATCTGCCAGCGTTTTGTCAGGCGACTTCTCCCTCTTCACGTGTCTTTCTTTCTGTTTTTTTTTTTTTTTTGTTATATTATTTTTCGCGAGCTGCTTCCTCATTTTATACAGTCATGATTATATGGCTCATACAGGTACGAATCTCGCCTCTATTTGCATTTAGTGGGTGCAGCTGGAAAGCAAGGTGCGCTCGGTGTGTTGTAATGAAACGTAACAAACGAACAATTGCATTTTGGCGGCGGTGCGAAAGGTGCAAAGCCTAACAATTTGCCCTTAACCAGAGGTTAGTTGCAAGTTCACAAATGTAGTTGTGGTTTTTTATGAAGCTTTGAAATAGAAGTTGGGAAAGTTGTAACTATTTTTCATATATTTTTTAAATTCATATTAGAAGTCCTTTCTCTTCTGGGTGCTGGCATTTTATTTAAACCAAAACTTACCAAGTAAAACTAACTAACTCTCACCTATATTACCTCTGTACTTAGTTCTGTCACTGCTGTTTCTGTTAATCTAGCTGTTAACTAATATTTCCCCTAACAGAAGGTAGACCGAAACTAACAGCTAGTGGCTAATATTGCCACTAGTAAAGCTAATATAGCTGCTGTGACTAATGTGGCTGTTATGCCTTTTGGCCAGCTGGTTTTCTTGGCTGGTTCACTTCTGGTTTTTGGGGGTTGGCTGTTTGCCTGTTAACTGTTGGCAGCAGAGCAGCGACCCTCACGCATGGCCCGAGTGGCGGCTATAAAGATGTCGTTGTTGCTGCTGTCGTTGATGTTGCTGTTGTTGCTGCTTGTTTTTTCTGCTGCTGCCGCTGCTGCTGCTGCTGCTGCTGCCGGGCCATGCAAAAACGCAACGCTAAAGCAGGTGCAGCAGGCTGCAACTTCCGCAGCGAATGCGAATGAATGTGTGCTTGTTTGTGTGGTGGGTCTTTGGTCTTTGCAAACAGCAGCAGCAGCA
Source organism: Drosophila truncata (assembly GCA_008042515.1). Classification (NCBI taxonomy): domain Eukaryota; kingdom Metazoa; phylum Arthropoda; class Insecta; order Diptera; family Drosophilidae; genus Drosophila; species Drosophila truncata. Next base: position 27,346 of record VNJQ01006302.1, on the reverse strand, counting down.
GTGGCAGTGGCAGCAGCAACATGAAGTAATTAACAACCACAACAGCAACAACAACAATGGCAACATGAAGCGTTGACAATAGCATTGAAGTTGCTGCCGCAAATGCAGCTATTGTTGTTGCCGTTGTTGTCATTGTAATGTGGTGATTTCATGGCGTATACGCAACGTTGGCGGAGCAGAGGAGGAGGAGTAGTAGGAGGTAGGAGTACTATGCCTGCAAGGGCTTCTCTTCTCTGCCCTGGGATCTTTCTGCATATTTTTACGCGGGCAGGAAACATGCTCAAGTGGCGGGAATGTGGCCAGCATGCTGCTCCCGAGCACATGTCAAGTGCCCAGAGCTTCGGCTTGGCGAGGGGAAAAGTGCAGGAGTTAAGTGATGGAAGTTCGGTTGCGGATTCGGACTTCAACTCTCGGCTTCCCACGTGAGCGTGTGAAAGAGCAGTGGCAATTAAAGTAAGCGAGGGCAAGTGGGGGTTGGTTGGATGGGTTGGCTTTCAAAAAATAATAACTACAAACTAAAGTGAAAACTAAACAATAAGTGGTTCACTTTGAGACTGTTTACAAGGGGGTTATCTATGGTTTATCCACAAATTAAACGAATGCATTTTAAATTAAACAAGAAAAGTGTCAGAAAAATATCATATTTATTCTGATTTTGTTAAAAAAAAACCTTGTAAACAGTCACATTGCACACAACACTGAGATAAACATAATTGAATGGCCATCGATAACGAGTAACAATGATTATTCACCCACACCGAGATCGCATAATGTCTAGGAGGCTTTTGTCTTGCTTACCAGCACTCGTCCGGGGTTTCGTCCGCACGGGCTTAATGTCCAGCCCGGAATTGCCATTGCCCGCCGATCCGCCGCCATGGCCGCTCAGGGATCCGGATCCCGCTCCTCCACCTGTGCCACCGCCACCGCTGCCACCACTCATGCTGCCCATCCCAGTGACCGAACCACCAAGCGAATGCATCCCCGTTCCCGAGGACGATCCACTATGGTGGTGTCCACTATGATGGTGATGGTGATGGTGGTGCGCCTGCGCCGCAGCCATGCTGTGACGCACTGCAGCAGCGGCCACCGAGGAACTTTGGAACATATTTGCCGCCGCCACCGCTGCCGCCTGATGATGGGCAGCTGCCTGGTGATAGGAGGCATAGCTACTGCTGTCATAGCCACCGCTCCCACTACCTCCACTGCTTCCGCCTCCGCTGTTGTTCTGGGAGGCATAGTGCGCCTGAGCCGTGCCCTCAAACAAACCGTTCGAGGATGTGGCTGCGGCGGCTGCTGAGGCGGACAGGGAGGCGGCAGCTGCTGCTGCTGCTGCTGCGGCGGCGGATGAGGCGGAGGAGTTGCTGCTGGCGTTGTTGCTGCTGCCCTGCTGCTGCTGCTGCTGTTGCTGGGATTGCTGCTGCTGCTGCTGCTGCTGCTGCTGACTGCTGCTGGAGTTGGAGCTGGGATTAGTGGTAGTACCTTCGCGCTGTTTGGGCGCCGAACTCTGGCTGGGTCCGCTGCCGGAGGAGCCATTCGCGCTGCCGTTCTGGATCGACGGCTTAATGTCCAACGCACAGCTGGCGTCCGTCAGTGAGGTAGAGCCCGTGGCCTGCTGGTGCATGAAAGCGTTCATCACGGCCTGTGAAAAAATTGGGGATACTAGTTAGTTCATGAAATTGTGTATTATTTTAAAGATTAAACTCTATATTTTTTATTAAATCGAAATAATTCAATATCAATGCTCTTTCTTACCTGATACTCCGATGGACCGGTTTGCACGGAATCGGGCGTAGAGTCCTTTGGCGGCGTCGGCGGGAAGGGGAACGAATGCTGACCGGCGGCCGTCGTCTGATGGCCCTGGCCCATCTGGCCCAACTTGTGCTCCACCTGCGGCTCCTGCGGGCAGGCAAACTGGCCCATGCTCCAGGCGCTGGCGGGGGCGAAGGACTTGTGCTCGCTGGTCAGCCATGGACTCAGCGGGGTGTGGAAGTGCGGCCGGCACACCTGGGGCGTGGCATGGGTGGAGGGCATGCGGGATGCTGCAAAAAGATAACGATAACGAAGGGGGTGTGGGGTTAAAAATCAAGTTAAATGCTGCATTAAATCAATTATGGCCCGAATTTATAACGAAGATTAACCGACTAAGCCGCGACCAGAAGCGATCAAAATTCGTAATAAATGACGCACCGTCTCTCCGGCCGTTCCTACTCTTATTTTCCTCTGTCGGCTGCCGCGCAAATTTGCGGAAAAGCTGCGTTATAATTTATGAAACACCAGCGAGAGAAAGAGCCGCCTCAGAATGGCCTTCGGGCCAAACTTTGCATATGGGCAAGAGACCATAGAGACCACAGAGGCCACTAAGCAAGCCAGCGAGCGATCGGGGGAGAAGGGGGACTTCTGCATTGTCATAAATTGTTTAATTTGTATCATAAACAATCGCGTTAAACTTTTGTCCCAGAGCTAAAAAGATCGATCAACGGCTCGGGCCGGCTCACCTCGGCTTTTGGCCCGGCTAAAAGTGTAGCCTAAATGTCTGGCAGTGTATAATTTAGCAGACACCAAGTGAGATTTATGTGCGCCAATGCTGCCGGTTACTCCGAGTCCCAGCCTCAGACTCAGTTCGAGTCCAAGCCGATCCGATCCGATTCGATCCTATCCCATCCAACGATCGAGGGATCCGACAGATCCCCATATCCTCAAAGGAGGGGCATTATCGAGGGGGCACGTTGCAATTGTTTGGGGCGCACTTATTCTTATTATTATCATTAATATCGGCTGCAGCTCCCCAAAGAGTCGCGAGTCGCTGGCCCTCGGGGCTTGTTTGTATGTGAAATTATTTTTGATTATGCAGCAGCAGCAGCAGCAGCCGCAGCAGCATCGGCAGGAGCAACCTCAGCAGGAGAAACAGCAGTCGTAGCTGGTTGGCCAACAGTAGGTCAGTTCATTGCTCGCCAAGATGGATTAGGCCAAATCAAGACAAGAGTCAAAAAGGCAGAGCGTAAAGGAAAGTTTTTATGGAAAATCTCTAAGAGATTTCTAAATACTCTTAAGAAGGAAATAAAATATTTTATTTTACTGAGGAAATTAAAGTTTTTAAAGAGATTCTTCGTAAAAAATAAAGTATATAATATTTATAATATTCTTAAAGCTTCTTCTAAGTGTTGGTGGTATAGTATTTTATTATATTAAAAACCTACATTGAAATTCATATATTTTTATCAAATTGTAATTGTAAATCCATATACTTTTATTGTATATTTTCTTAATAATAATAATATAAGAGTATTCATCATTCATCTTTAAGCAAACACCAGAAACCTGATCGATGGATGGCTCGAACGCTGGTTTTGCCGGATCGCTGTCTGCGATAAAACCCATTTGATTATCCTAATAACAGTGCTTTAGTGGCGATATTATATGTACGTGTGCCTGATTATAGAAATTAGCTGCTGCCGCCGCAGCATCACATCAGAAGCAGCAGAAACGTCAGAAGCCTGCAGCCTGCAACCTGCAACATGCAACTTGCAACTCGCCGAGAATTTTCCCAGTGCCGATGCCTCAATCAAATGTGCTTATTGCTTTTCCCGATCTGCTGTGCAGACTTCACACTTTTGCGCCAACGACAAGTCAAATAAAATCGAAGAGAGAGAAAAGTACACCCAATCGAAGCTGATGAAACGATCCCCCATATGAAGTCGTCATTGCGGGTATATAATTTAGCAAGATCGAGGGAAATAATACCATTGGTCATGCTAAATTATATGGCCAGGCTCCGTTGCATCTTTCGACCCGTTGCCAAATCAATGTCCGATGCGTTCTTTAATTGGCATGGCGAAACTTTCAATTTACCAGCCGATGGTGTTGGCGATAGCTCGGCGGGCTGTTAATGTTAATCCCGGCGAGTATGACTCACTCTTACCAGTTTATTTTTTCCTTTTTTTTTTGTGTGTGTGTGTTTTTTGAGCTGAGGCTGTTCGCCGCTCGTATAAAACAATTCGCTAATAAATCAACCTGAAGCTGAGTACACGGCAATTAAAGTTGCAAACTTGAAACAAAAAGAACGACATTTTTTGCTGTATATGCAAAGCTCGTGCTGGTGGAAAACGCTGCCCTTGGTCGTCTCCAGGCCAAAAACAAAAAAAAGCCAGCCTGACACGTTCTACACAGCAACAACAAAAGCGGTAAAGTATTAACAAAAAACGTATAAATAAAATAAGTACAGAAACAAGAAGAGAAGTTAAGTTGAATAACTTGGGAATTTAAGATACTCTTTCTGTTCTTTTTTCTAAAAAATTTTAAGAGGTTCATAGAGAGACCTGAACTGTTCTTAGAGAATTACGATCTTGCATAAATCCGATTCAGTTAATCTTTTAGAAGCAGTTTAAGGATTTAACTCTGAATAAAATAAAAAAAATATGTATAAAATTACAAGTACTCTCTTAAAGAGTATCCAAATCCCGCAAAGAAAGAAAACATTTTGAAGTTTTTGGCCTGCGCTTGATTTCTTCAAACTGACAGATCAAAGCCACAAAAGCCGCCGTTCTCTCTCTCTTTCTCCTTCTCTCGCATGGCTGGGACATTTTAAAAGCGTTTGACAGCGCTCAACGCTCTCAGCGCCTGTCCATCCGAAAGCCAGGCTAAGGCAAATCCAAAAACCTGGCTTAAAGCGCCTTTTAATTGCAATCGAAGCTGACGCTTGACGACGACGACGACGACGACGTGAATGACATAATTAATGTGTATGTACGTAGGCAGGTTCGTGTATGCACTTAGCCGGACGTGTTGGACATTTGAAGATGACAGAAAAACCAGATGAAATGCCTTCAATTAGTAAAATGCATCAGCTGCCCGGAAAGCTATCATTTCGGCCATCTCGTCAGCATCATTTCAATGTGAAAGGCCAAGGGAACAACAAAGGACGAGCGGAACGGAGTGGCAGTGGCAGATCTCTTCAAAGCACATCTCGATAAGGAGGACAAAAAAGGATTGCCAGCTCTCTGGTAAATTAAATTCACACCAACCGAGTTGCCGGATTAGGGGTGCCAAATGCTGGGCGTTATCAATCGAGGGAAATCAAATCCGCAAACGACTCTCGCTCGGTCTCCCTCTCTAGGGTATTTTCCGAGGAACTTATGTGAGATGTCAGTGGCAGTCGATTAGTGGATTCAGCTGCTTCCTGCCCTCTAGCGGAGGCCAGCAATCAATCATGCGAAAGGCCGGGAAAGACCAAGCCAGGCCAGGCCAGGACGAGGGAATCCTGCTGCAGCTTGACTTGACCCTGTCTGCAGGCGGTGGCTTAATTTATAGCCTGAGCTACCCTCAAGGAACAAGGACTTGGGACTTTTCACCTGCTCAACGGGTGACGGTGTCGACTCCAGGTTGCCGTTGTAGGCGCGTGGCTCCAAAATGCGGTCAAGTGTTGTCTCTCTGTCGCTGCCGCTGTTACACCTGCTCCAAAATTGGAAATTGTTTAAGCATGCAGCAGCGGCGGCAGCAACACAGGCAGCCAGCAACGAGCCATAAACTATAACGGATTCCAGTTTTAGCCACCACCACCACCACCACCGCCAGCTCGAGATCGAGATCGCTCAGCAGGTAGGTCAGTTTCGGCTGCTCCAAGACACCTTGATAGTTAATAGTAGCACAAGGAAAAATATTTCATATTTATGCCAATAAAATAAATATGACAAGTGTCATATTTTAGTGGAAGATATTCGAAATAATTCTAAAAGAATATTATAAATTGCAAATAAATATTAAATGTAATATTTCTTTTGAAATATCAATACTAAAATGTGTATAGAATTTCTCCCAGTGCTTCTTGAGCTATTTAGTGTTATTTTTTTCGGTGCACAAATAGCAGTAGCTGAAACTGAAGCTGAAACTTGGGTCTCCCAACTGCTTAGCATTTTGCGCGCTTGTTTGTTTTAATTATTTCTTTGCTTTCTGCAGTTGCGTGACTCCGACTGACTGACGGATCGAGTGACTGCTGACTGGATGGCCGGATGACTTGGTGACTGGTTGGCTGGATGACTGCCCGAAGGACTGCCTGACTAACTGACTAACTGACGGAATGGCCAAGTGAGTGACTGACAGAGGCAGGCTGCATTATTAATCGCAAACTGCGCTGCCTCCGCCATCTATATTATTAACACTTTATTTGCAGCGTTGCATGCCAGCTTATCATTAGTCATAAGTTGTCAATTGTATTTATGATAATGCGTTTAATAACTCAAGTAGCTGCCCTGGCTTGTAAGTTATGCCGTTGCACAACGCACTGCCCTGGAAGAAAATGCTCTCATTTATTTATTTCTTGTTGTCTTTTTTAGCGGAATTATGGAATCAAGGAATTCTCTGGGTTATTAATTGCTTTATAATTGACGCAGAGCGTCCCGCGATGATGAGACGGGAATTTCGCTCCAAAAACAATACTGGTTTGCGGCCCAAACGTGTGAATTACGTGGCCTGGCCCAGCTTTTGCATACGTGCCACAATGTTGTGGCCACAATAAAAAAAGGAAAAACAAAATGTTAAGGAAAAGCTGGTTGACAACAACAAGCTGCTACAGTTGGGAGTTGGGCTGCGGCTGCGGCTGCGGCTGTGACTGGGACTGGGACTGGGGCTGGGTTTCTCTGAAATGCGCCATTTTTGTGGCCATTTGCAACATTTGCAACGCCGGTGGTGGGTGAACAGAAAAAGAGCTAAAATAAAATAAAGAAATGCTAATAATGCGGCTGCAAGTTGGCACAAAAAGGCGCGTGCATTGAACTGGAATCCTGGCCACGCAATGCCAACTTATGCAAATGCTAAGCCGCACTGTCACTCACCCAGTCAGTCAGTCAGGCAGTCAGTCAAAGGGACTGTGTTGCCCTGACAGTTGGTTGGGAAGTTGTTTTTACTGGAGCCTGGGGCCTGGGCCACCAGCGCGGCTAATGAGCGGACACCCCGCCCGAAAAGGATGCTCGAATCCTGTCCAGAAATGCCTGCGGGCGCACTTATGACAGTTCGAAGCGTCAGCGAAATCATTAAAATTGACAAGTTTTTATATGGCAAAACCAAATTTGGTCACTCAAAGGCAGCGTTTGCAGTGATCGCGCGAAGATCCGCTGACAAGTTGCTGTTGTTCGCGGGATCGGCATCGGGATCGGAATCGGAATTGGAATCGAAATCGGGATGTTGCCGCTGCGATGCTGCGTGGACCACCAAGCGGGCCCCTTCACATGTCATAAATAAGAACGCGTTGACATTTATCACAACAAAGGGCCAAACACAAAGACAATGCCTCGAAAAAAGCAAAAGAATCGCGGGGAAAACGTTGCATAAATTCATAAGCCGAGCTTGAGAAATTCAATTGATGCGACCTCGAGTCTTGGACTCTTGTGAGGTTGCTGCTGCCGCTGCTGCTGCGGCTGATGCTGCTGTTGGAGCGTCCACTGCTGGCATATTCGCATATTAATAAAATATTTTATTAAACACACGCGCCGCCAACAAAAGATGAGCGGCCGCGGAGGATGCTAAAAATTATGCTAAACAGTTTTCGGCCACCAAAAAAGGCTGCAAACGAAAAGCAGCGAAAATCGTGATGTTGCTCCTTCGGATCCCGAATGCTGCACCACGCGCATTGCCAACAAATTTTTGGCGGCGTCTCTTGCGACACATATTTTTCTGTGAAACCAAGAATTCTGCACAGTTTTTGTTCCCTGGCTTATTTATTTTTTTATTGGTTTTATTGGTGCGGGTTGCTCTGCTCAAGAACCAGTTTACTCATCGAAGCAACAGCAACATTGACAAATGTTAATTAGAGAGGCGTCATTTGTTAGAAACCATTTACAGGTGGTCTCTGTCTATGTCTCTGTCTCATCTCGTTCGGATTCGAATTCAAATTCCCGGTAAGATTGTTCTATTTCGATAGTTAAACTTGGCTATTTCTGGGAAGCAATTTGCCTTCGAGTACAATGACTCTTTTGGGGACCGCTCGAATCGATTAATTTTGATTCGAGATCAGCGCCAAAGATCTCAGGCAAATGTCGCAAAAGTCATTTGTAAACTTGACACTGCAATGGGGACCACGGGCTGCACAAATGTATTAGCCACAATTTATCAGCAGCACACAAATGTTGCCGCGCTGTCGTTGCTGCAAGTTGCAAGTTGCTGCTGCTGTTGCTGCTGCTGCTGCATTGACAGCGGGGGCAGCAACAATGCGCTAATATTCAATATTGTAATTGCATTCACAAATCGTGAGGAGCGGCTAAGGAGCTCGAAGCTGCTGCCACTGCTGCTGCTGCTGCTGCAGTGCGCGGATCTGCAACTCCTGTGGCTGCTGCAAAATTAATGAATGCCGCTGCTGGGCTCTTTGTATGGTCATCTGTGGGAGGAGGAGAAGGGGAAGGAGAATGGGGGACCATATTGACCCCTTGCTGTGTTAGACAAATCACAACAACAGCAGCAACACAGGCAGCAACAGAAACAGCAACATGTTGCTGCCGTGCGTAAGCTTTTGTCTCGCCGGGCGATATAAATCGCCGCAGAGCTGCTTTTTGATTTAACAAATTAATAACGAGGCCCAGTAGCCGGCTTATTGATGATGCCACATCACAAGGCATACATAACCATATTCGTATTCTCTTGGCTATATGAACAAGTTCCTGGAAATCGCGGCTGACAAATGACAGGCCCAAGACTTCCGGCCCAGTTCGCCAGAAGCCAGAAGAAACCGGAGGATTCAGCAGGCGGCGGCAAGCTTTAAAGGAGTCGCCATCTTGGCCAGATTGAAGTAACACGGCAACGGCAACGGCAACGGCCACGGAGCAACATAGCAACATCAGGCGACATTGATAGTGATTGAAGGACAGCTGTTCACACTAGGCAAACTAGCCGCAGTCCAGTGAACGTCAAATTAGAATGCGAAACGTGTTGCCAATGGGAATGTGGACGTTGCTGTTGCTGTTGTTGCTGCTGCTGCTGCTGCTGCTGCAGCTCTTGATGTTGCTGCAGTGGACAATGGACAATGTGGCGGCACCTTTGGCTCAGACACAGCGGCATGCAAAGCAGCAAAAGCAACAACAGCAACAACAACCACAACACCAAGAGTTGCTGTGCTGCTGGAGTGCAAATTAATTGAAGCATCGCCGCAATGTCAACGACAGCGGCAGCAGCCGCAACATCACGTGTTGCATGTGGCATTTTGGCGTAGGCTGAGCTTGGTTCGGTCCTGCCCCAGCACATTCTTATAATTATGTCATTTAATTAAGCAAAGACAGTTCGCTGTGCCACGACTAATTAAAACATCGCGCCAGCAGCAGCAGCATCAGCAGCAGCAGCAGCAACAGAATCAGCAGCAACATGTGCAACATACAACGCGGGCGGTTGAATGAATGACCGGCACTGTCAATGCAACGAGCAATATAACACAAACAGCGCTTCAACTTTGCCGCTCAATGGATCGTACGATGTAAGGAATGCTTCCAGGAATTTGGGTCATAATTAATGTGGCATGATTTGGCAGACACTTTAATCAAAGCGAATTGAATAGAGAATGAATAGGGAATAAACCACTCAAAAACTAGAGAATCGTTTAAGAAACTCTACTCATATATAAGGCATGCAACATTTGAGTTTTTATCAACAATTAATTTGTAGTTTTTACTTTAAAATTATGCACCTTCTTTCTATCCTTACAAAAGCGTTAACAATAATGGTTATTGTTGTGTTTTTACCCCTAAACCCTGTTCCCTGTGTGTGGTGAGTTTTGTCAAGGAGTTCGAGGACTTTGTTCCACAACAAAACGCACATCAATCATACGCAGCGGTGGCCCAGCTGTTCAATTGCAATACCATAACTCACTTTTATAGGCCATCCACTCGCACACAATTCGCTGAAAACTTGCGCACCGGGATTAAGATTTGCCGCCGAGATTCAGGCCCCGGCACGCTATAGCTATAGCTACGACCGACCGACTGTAAGGCCAAAAGCCTCGTGGTTGCAGTCGGTAAATTACAACAACTATTACGGCCCAGCCCCAACTTGGCTAGCCAAGTTGGCTGTTTGTAATTTCTTGGAAACTCCAATCCAGTCCCGGCTTATGCTTATGCTTATGCGCTTTCGGGCCTGGCCGCATGAAAATTTATGAGTGGCCAGCGCTTCAAGTGCAACACCTGGTAGCTGACTCTGGATAGGCTCATGTTGGCACTCCAAAGGGGCCAAAGGGAACAGGAGCTCGATTTGGTCAGCCTTTTCAATGGGCCCGCATCGCATTTGATATCCTTTGTGGCCAACAGTGCAGCAGCAGCAGCAGCAGCCCACTGTGCGTGACATTTGCGTTAAGTGGCTGTGGGAACTTTCAGCTTCTCGAATTATGAGCTGAGGGGCCGGCAGCGGTCGCAGAAAGGCAAAAACTTTTCATTTGCCCGATTTCGCCTAAGAGATAAGCCGAAAAAGTTGCCAGCAACAAATGAAAATGCACGACACACAGACACACACAAATATTGTCAAAAACTTGGACCTCAGATATCGCTATCTCTATTGGGGCATCTATCCATCTCTCGCTTTAGCCCCACCGAGTCAGAGAGCGAATGCAATGGCTATAGTGGCTCGGTTCGAATTGCATATATTTTTGCGGGCCAACAAATATTCAAACGTTCGGTTCGCTGGGGGTAATTAAAAATAAATGTTATGCTCGAGCTTTAACAACCGTCGGCGCGAGCACAAAAAAGCTAAAAACAAATCGAGATGACTTGACGAATTTCAGATGCTCTCATTTAAGGTCATTACTTAATTCTAAACACCACGAAATTCCAAAGATTCCTTTAAAAACTAAATAGACAACCTGTGCTCCCATTTTATGTTTCATTTTATTTCGATAATCTTTTTTATGGTCAACATTAATTTAATTTAATTGGCTAAATGCAAATGGGGCTTAAATGGTTGTTTTAATGGAGAAGTTGGCGTTAAATTCCAGGCATTTTATTTATTTTAATACACATATAAATATATTATTTAGTTGGCAAAACTTTAAGTAAATTTATATAACCCCTAGCCAGATACCCAATGGCCACAAAAGTGTACAATCATGTCCAAGACAAATAGCAAAATACCAAAAACAAAGAAATAAAAAGAGGGACAAAAACAAGAGGTTATATGTTTGTATTTTCATCGAAAATGTTTGAGAAAAAAGCGAGTCAAGATGAAAAAATGTAGAAAAATAAAACAAAAGCTCAAATAAACAGAGAAGAACACGCACACACACAACGCCACAGAGTCACGCGGCAGACCAAAAGTTATTGCCAAAATTTTCGGCATGTTTGCTTTTGAAATTTAAATTTCACATTTGTTGTCGTTGGTTTTTATGGCCTGGGCTATCATAAAAATCTCCGAGGGAGTTTTTATGTTAGTGTGTGTGTGTGTGTGCCTCAGAGTGTGTTGGCCATTAAACTGCATTGGCCCAAAGAGTAGAGTAGTAGTAACACCGATGCCGCCCTAGTTGCTTAATTTGCCACTAATGACAGCGACTAAAATTCCGGGCGAGACGGCCTCTCATAATTGACAACTAAATTGGTCTTCTGACAGCCCCCACTTTTTCGAGGAGGGGGTTTTGGGTCTCGTTAATCCCTCCCGAGATGTGACATATGCAGACTAATGAATTTTAAAATCAACGCTCGCCACAGGTGCCCGTCCGTCCGTCGAGTGCCACTTCACTCCACTCCCCAGACAAACTGTCTGTCAAACGATTTGAATCCCAGTCTGAATCCGAATCCGAATCCGAATGCGAGTCCAAATCGCGGCATGAATGAATTACAGCAGCGACTGGGGGATCGCTGGATGGAATCAAATCAAGCATCAATAAAGTCGGCATATGAATAACATGAATTAAACATAAATGCAAAAGGAATGGCCTCGGCACACAGCCTCCGCGAGCTGATTGATCACTTTGCAGTTGCAGCCTCATTTAGGCCGACATTCCGCAGGGATCGGGATTTGGGTTGGGAATGGGAATCGGAATCGGAATCGGGAGTTACGGGGTGTCAAGGGGAGTTACGCGGGCACTGAGCTGAAATTTTAAATTAAAATTTTGCACACTCGAAGAGCAGGAAATAAATTCAGCGACCACGCCGCATTGATGCATGTCACGTTTGGGTGTTCGCTGCGTTTACGTGGAACTGTCAAAATGCAAACCGAGCCGAGGAATAAAACCAAAACCAAAGCCAGTAACAGCAGCAGCAGCAACAGCAGCAGCAACAGCGGCCAAATCCCAAAAGCTGCAACAACAATGGGCCCGGCAATGCTAAGTGCCAAGTGAAAATGGTTTGGGGCATCAACTGTCAAAACTGACAGCAGTCACAGTGACTCTCAGCCCAGAAAACTGAAAGCCGAAAACAGAAAACCGAGCCAACGGTGGCTCAAATTGAAAATTAACTTAGCGGAACTGGAAATTTTTTTGGAGGCGTGTGAACCTCACACACACACCTCTGAGCTCTTTGCCAAAAAAATATATAAAAAAAATAAAACAGAAAAACGAAAATAATGTCGTCTGCGGGGTTTTTTTGTCCCTAATGAGCATAGATCATTTTCAGTCTGACCGAGGAACAAATTTCAGACAATTAGGAGAAAACTCAACTGAAAGAATACAAAAACATTTTAGTCAGGAAAAACTACAATCATAATAGAGTTATAAAAGAGGCAATAAAGAAGAATTGCCCAGTTAGTGAGACTTTCGTTTTGTTTTTCAACACGCTGTACACATTTTGAGCTTTAAAATAATGATTAAAACATTTTTGTTGTACATATTGTATGTGTTGAATATTATATTTTTAATTAAAATATTTCTTTACTGATTTAGGAATAGGAATATTTTATTTTAATACTTTCCTAATCACTGTAACTTTTCCATGTCAATCTAAGATTGTCTTGTCCCTGGTTTATCGTTTTATCCAATTGTTTTCTAGCTTTATCTGTAACTTTAATTTAGCTTCCAGGAATATAATCTAGCTGCAGGACAACGGTGATTGCTATCGACTTCTACTCCCTTCCCCTTTCAGAATTTCAATGGCGGCCAACAGGAAACGCTCACTCAGCAACACAAAAAAGGCGCGAAGCCATCGATTTGTGGGCGGGTGGGCGGTTCATAAGGGGGAAGTTAGTTCCATGGAGGGGCGGCAACACCCACGCACTACGTAAAATACCAACCAGAGCGGCAACTATCAGGCAACCCCCGCCAAAATACATTCATTAAAAACGCATTAGAAATGACATTAGAACAAATGTCCAAGGGGGAATAACCGACGAAAAAAGATGGAAGAAATTACTTAAATAAAGCATAAATCGAAATGGTGGTTAGGGAATGCGTGGTACTTTCCCCACAAATATATATGTATTTTAATTCTGTTTTGGGGAATTTCCATAAATCTCTATCAAGTTGACATTTGAGAAAGATGTTTAAAATTTATAACATTTTAGTGTTTAATATATATGGAATTTAGTTGAGATTCAATTAAAATTAAACACAACTTGTGAGTAATCTATAAAATACGCCTCTTGAGAAGTCCGTAAAATAATATAATTAATTTAAATTTTGAGTCCTTTTGTAGCTTTAAATTAAAGATGAACATCTTCGGTATCGTCTATTCTTAGAAGATTTTCTAAATCTCTTAAATCCCCATAAAAGTCTCACAGACATGTTGTAAAAATTCAGGAAGTAATACTTACTGTGCTGATGATAGCTGGGATAGTAGCGCCGGTGGTGTCCATTGCTCTCCAGGGCGTAGAATGCGCTCATGTCGCTGCTGTCCAATCCGGAACCGCCGCCGCCGCCAAGGGCTGCTCCCACGCTGCTCCCCGCAGAACTGGCGCCGCTGGAGAGGCTGTGATGGCTGTGGGCCAGGCTGCTGCCGGCGCTGCCAAGGCCGTTCGTTTGGGGCGAGACGCCGCCCCCATTGCCACCGCCGCCGGAGGAGCCGCCGCCTAAGCGCGGACTGTCATACCAGCTGCGAGCGGCAGCCTCCGCTGTTGAGGTCATATCCATTTCGAGTATAATTTTGAAAGCTTTTCTGTGCTACCGGGGGCCAGGAATCGAGTCGGATCGGATCGGATCGGATCTCTATATCGCTCTAAAAATCTCTCTGCTAAGCTGGGGGGAGGTCTTCGGGCTGGCTCCCTCAATTGCTAAGCATTTTAACCGCACACAATAACTCTCGCGCTCTGCAAGTCAAGAAATTTCTACTTTTAGCAACTGAAGTTTTGTTATTTTTTCTTATTTTCTGTATTTTATTTTGGTTGTCTGCTGTTGATAAGATTTTAACGGTAGCCCGGCGTTATCACTCGCTCTCATTCTTATCGCGGGAGCTTTACATTTTTGTTCAATTGTTTTTATGGCTTTATGGGTGCGGTGTACAGTTGTACAGGATAACCACGAGTTGATTTACGATTGGACTTTTGGATCCGCTCCGCTCCGGCTGGTGCGGAGCGTGTGAGTGTTTTTTGGTGTGTGGGAAATGCCAAAAATAGAGGGAAGCAAATCGTATTTGTATTTTTTTTTTGGCATTCATTGGTTGATTGATGGATGACCGCCCAGGGGATCTAATAAACATGTCCCCGCACAATGGCCTTGTGGCACTGTCACAATGTTTACACACACACAGCAGACAAAGGCAGGCACAAAGGAGAAATCCTGGGGATTTCGGCAACCGAATCTGCGGGATGTCAGGAGACGGCGCCTCCTGCGCGGGAAGCAGGTGAAACTAAGTGTGTGCGTGTGTGTGTGTGGGCGCAATCTGGGACGAATTAGAGATTTATCGTAGAGCTCGAATTGCTGGCTGGTGTACTGGAAGACTGGAAGAAAGAACCTCAAGGCGTATCGCGCACAGACAACTCCCCCTTTGATTTAGACAGGTAGCCACATATTTTATTTTTTTGGGGAATTTTGGGAGCTTATCAGCGATAGATAGCGACTTATATATGTGTGTTTGTGTGTGCACTGCACTCGATGATTTCTTTTCGAAACGATTATTATCAACAGGAGTTCTTTCTCTACTCGACTACGACTATGACTACTTCTTCTGTTTGCCCCGCTTGTTTGCTTTGGCTTCGAGAAATTAATAGTACAACCCGCGTTCGGACTCTATCTTTAAGGTGCCAGATGCCTATCGCTCAATTGACAATTGCGCTACAGAAATGCGCGATAAGGCAACATAATTTGTTACCTCCCGAGGAAGGTGCAAGAAAAACAAATAGGCAGACTTTTTGATTCTCCTCCTCCTCCCTCAGTCGAAAACTCAATCAATTTATCTATCTATCAGAGGCGCAGCAGCGATAACCGGAGTGGAGGTGAAGGTGGAAATAAAAAAAACAAAAAAGAAGCAAACACTTTTCATTAAATGTCTTCGTTTTGGGGTTCTTGTTTTTGTTGTCCCAAAGTTGATAGCAATAAATTGATAAGCGCAAGTGCCAGATTTTTTGAACGCCGTGTCAGCAATTTTTGGGTTTTCCGGCTCTGATCGTTCGATAAGGATAATGAACTTTCGGGGGATAGCGGCGGCGGGCTAGCGTTAAAATCTATTTTACTGGGTTTATTTCCAAATTGGTTTCTTGGATTTCAAGATATGTATGTATTTAATCTTGCGATTTTGTCACTCGTTGTTGTTGATCTTACATTTCATTCAAAAACACTTTTGAATATTAGTCACACTGCTTGGTTTTTCTGGGTGTTTTCTTTTGTTTGGTATATTTGTTGTTTCTTATTTTTCATAAATTTGTTTTGTTTAATACACTGAGCTCTGTGAATTTTTGCCGACGCGTTTTGAGCTTTTGTTTATTGTTGGTGTTGGCGACCGCCGCGAGACGAGAATCGAAAGACGAACGAACGAGCGAACGGAGACGCACGAGCAATCGACGATAACACGCTTGCAACCACGTCAACAGTTGAAATTGAACTGAACGAATACGAGCGCAAAACAGGAAAGACCAGCGCGCTGCTTGCCCCGCCACCAACACAGACGCACTCGGGCACACGCACACGGGCGCGAGCGAGTCAGTGAGAGACGGGGAGAACCCGTTTGCCGAGGGCCGGCCTTCGTGCGTGCGTGTGTGTGTGTTGGCACATACAAGATGGTCGCACTGTCAAGCAGTGCGGCCGGGCGAGCGAGTGAGATGGCAGTTGTTTCCCGAGCGGACAATATGGCTGTCACACTTCCGCTTGGCGAGCGGGGCGTGTTTTTTTGCAGGTAACCGGTTGCAGTTGCAGTGGCTGCTTTGTTGTTTGTTTGCCCCTCGGATTGCTGCTGCCTTAGTTGCTTTTGTTGTTGCTGTTGTTGGTCCCTCCGCTCGAGTGCATCGTTCAATAATCTCTCTGCGGCACGCCTCTCTGCACTTGACACACACATTCGCACTAGCATTCGCCTTAGCAGCGTTGCGTTGCGTTTTGGTTGTCTGTTCGCTCCGCTCCGCTCTTCGTCCTTCTTTCTCGCCCGCTGTCAAACAGTGACAACAATCATCGATCGTTCCGTTTGTGATTATGTGGTTTATTTATGGGCTTTAACATGTGTGCAGATTTGTCTGACGATTTTTGAGTTATGTTTGTGTATGCGTATGCCAGGGCGTGAGAGCGGGATGGCAGTCTGCAGCACACACACACACACATACATAAGCACTCACACACACGGGGCTAAATTTGCATAAATTAGCAGCTGGAAATTAAGAGAACTACACATCTCCCCCTCGCACAGCATCTTTTGCGAAAAGATAGTTCCTATCTAGATGCAAATTATTAATATGGAGCTCATATATTTTCGCGGCAACTTGGCTCCTTTGCTTATGCGTATGTATTGTACATCTGCTGCGCATAAACAGCTAACACACACACACACACACACAGAGGTGCTCGAACCAGAAGGAAGTCGAATACGTGTGCAACATTTTGGTTTTTTTATTTTTGCTACAGTCAAACTTATAAATAATAAACTTTTGGGTGTTAGATTTGTTGGGATCTACTTAATTATATTGGGTTGTTATAAATTCCTTGTATTATGTTTGAAAAAACGTAGATTTATTAAAAATATGCAATGGAAATTTTGCACAATATTTTAATTATTTTTAACCATTAAAATTTAAAAGATTTCTTAGGCAAGTAATTGCTAAATTAATTAAGGAATAATTAGATCTGTATATAAAAACCACACAATATATTTAAATGGCTGTTCCGAAATGTCAATAATAATAAAATGAATAAAAATATATGCTCTTTCCTTATATCAACATATCCTTAATTTTATGTCCAAAGAAATCTGCCACTAAAAAGTGTTTACCATCCGCAGGAGCAGCAATATTTCCATAAAACAAAATTTTTATGAGACTGCTGTCTGAGTGGCGGAAGTTCGACTGTACATATCCCCCCGCACTGATTTTCGCATTTAAGAAGAAAACTTTTTGGCGCCAAAGGGTTAAGTGGGGCTGCACCTGTGCACTGGCAAAAGGATACTATCTCAGATGGGGGAAACTCTGAGGGGGAGCGGTGTGGAGAGCACAGGAAAGACAGCTGCGAAACTTACCGAAAGTTTCCCAGGCCGACTTAATTCCACATGAATATTTTTGAATACATTTCGTATTCTCGCATTGATCGTTTTCCAAGGCATTTCATAAGTTCATATTGCCGAGATACGGATCTGACCAGATCAGGTCGGGCTTATGGCCGAAATAAACCGTTTGTCAAAGCCCCGGGCTGACTACCTAAGTAGTTTATGTATGTAAATACCTGCGACGCAGATAGCGCTGTTGATAGTTACAGATACATAATTCGAGATAAAGATACAACCCGAGACCCGGGGCTCCCAAAGACAGTGAGCGGCTGCCAAAATATAAATATATAAAAAACCTGTAACCAAAATCAGATCAACAAACGGTGCGAACACCAAACACGAGCGACGAACCACAGAAGAGCCAGAAACAAACAAACCACAGAAGAAGAAAAACAACAGCAACAACAAACACACAGAGAAGAAAAACAAACACCAAACAACACACAACAAACACTGTGGTGTTGGTGTCGCCGCCAGAACAACGCAGGCAATCTGCCAGACAATCTATAGTGCAAGGATATACCTATCGGATACGGATAGGATAGCGAAGTAAGCCATCGCCAGCGCCAGATCTTCGATTAGATGATATTGGTAGTGGTATTGAATCTGTGTCCGCAGATTAGATAATCTTGCACTTGATCATATGGCGGCAATTTCCACTCGCGAGTGTCAACATTTTACCTAATTACAGATATTGTATCTTTCGCGGGACAGAAGAGCATATGCCATTATAATTATGAGTCTTCTTTCTTACCAAAAAATATCCTGAATTTAGAATCCATCAATCGAGGCAGAGTTTTATTATTTTATTTATTTTATCATGAAAAAATTTCAGTTTCCGCACTTCAGAATTATTTCCACGATCGTATAATCATAGAATTTTAAATAAGTACATCGCACCACAATAAATGTTGTTTATATTTAAACTGCGATTTAAATTTTGAGTGATATAAATCACCTGAGATCCCTCAGCAATTCATATGCTTTGAGACAGCACTGGAATGCCAGCGCGGAAATCTCAATGGGTTTTGGGGTTTCAGCGATAAGATTCCCTCAGTCATGTCTACTTATGGGGGTATCAAAATGGATGAATTGTCACGTCTGCCTGTCGAGCACTGGGAACTCAACTGGTAATCGCCAGATGATAAGTTCACGTCAGCCTCAATTGGTTGAGGAAGTTGTAGCAGGCGTACAGGTGGCACCTTTCGATAAGGATATCAATATTGATGAGATATCGCAGCACACTTCAGAGATATACCAAAATACTTATTAGGGCATCTACCAAGAAATTAATAAATCGAATTTCGTCAACTTGGAAAATATAATCTTTGTGAATTTCTTACATTCTATTCTATTCAGAATTGAGTTTGATATTACTTTCTTCTTGGCTCGTAGATTTTTGTTTTAATTGTATTAGCAGCCACCTAAGCGAGCACAATGGAAAGCACAATGTACATTTGCTGTGCCTTTGACTTTTCCTTCTGATGCACAGTTTTCCAGCACGTGCGCAGCTTTTCCGGCTCCGTCTGACTGCGGCGATGGTGCCTCCAGTGGAACGCCGTCGAGCAGACAGATGCGAGGGGATATGGGGGAATACATATACATAGGATCCAGACACGGGCCAACGTCATGCCCGAACTATAGACCATGTCTGCCCATTTCCCCTCCCACGTAGACCCCATTTTCCCCGCAGTCTTCCTTCCCTCCCCCTTTGAAAGTGCGACGCACGTTGCGTGTAATTCCGATTTTAATCGCATAAAAATGTTTTGTTTATATGTATAATTTAGTTTTAACAATTTGCGTTAACCTTTTGTTACCATTTTTAATTTGCCGAGCGCTCGCTCAGGTTGTTAAGCTCGTACTTCTATTCGGGTTAGTTCATAAGCAGCAACAATTAAATGCTCCATAAAATCGGTTTAAATACGCGCTCAGTCTGCCTTGCTCCGCTATGCATATACCATATATATATACCCATATAGACGGTTATTATTGCCGAGCTCGGTTGTTGTTATAATTATTGTCATGCGATAGAAATCAACGACATTTTTACAGCATTTAAACAAAGCATAAATTCTGATTTAGTTCCAAAACTGTCGCCAGATTCTGTATAAGTACACGAGCGTAGAATGCATATTGCATAAACAGACTAAAATAGAGCAGCTATATCATCATCATCATCAAAGTCTGAACCAGTATCAGTGGCAGACATGCTTTTAAATACAATAAAAATTCTATTTAAATTGCCACCAGTAATTGCATATCTCTCTGTGCGATTCCCTCTATTGTACAAATTATTGAGGCCATAAATGTATTTCTGAGCACGGGTCCACACAATTAACTGGAAAATATAAACGAATGTTTGCCCAGATTAATTACAGTGTCGAGATTGATTCGACTCAAGGAATGTAATTAATTATTGATTACAAGATAGTAAATTCACATTTTTCCCATATGAACTTGGCAGAAAAATATAATTGGGAAAAGTTTTAAAGTTTTTGCACAATGTTAAATGCTAGCCAGTTATTTAATTTCTATTTTATATTCTGAGTATTCATGCTTGATAGATCAGTTGGAGTAAAAAATAGCTTCCCTTATTAAATCTAAGCTCTATTTTTTTAAGAGTAAACAAGTTTTAAAATCTAAATTCTTTTTGTATTTTTATTTATTTTTCGTTGGACTGTTTATATATTATATTTATGTCTTTATATATATTTTTTATGTATAGTTATCTGTACAGTTTGTTAGTATCCCTTTATCCCATCCAAATTCCATTCCTGGCTCGGGCTGTCATCAATTTATTTTCCCCATTTATGTGCATCTCCCTTGGCAATAATCGCCAAACATTCGCGCCTCTCCACATTTCGCTGCAATGGCTGCTCCTTGGCCTTCCATTGCTGTTGATTTTGTTATAGGCTGAGTATATAATTTAATAACTATAACAACAAAGCGACAACATAGCGGCAGCCACGATGGGGGGTTCAGTTCATATGTCATGTGCCAGTTTTTTGACTGCAATGCAGCGCCGAAGCCCCCACATTGACACCCCTCCGGCCTTAGGCCGTCTTTACGCCGTATTTGCCCCCTCATTTGCCGGCTTTTACATCCCCTACCCCATTTATTACCCCTTCCTTTTGGCCCGTTTGCCTCCAACCCTTGGCCAATGCCGGCCATGCGTTCTAATTTCATAATAAACTTGGCTGCCAACAACGAACGACGGCGGCTAAAATTGGCTGGATGCAAAACCGCAACGGGTGTAAATTTCAAGACCCCTGCGCCGCGCCTGGAAAGGCCCCCTTCCTGCTGCAACCGCCAATGGCGGCACATCCTGTGCAGCTCGTAAGCACCTCATGCGCCAGGCTATAAATGTAAATTGCCTAAATGGGCAAAAGCTCGAGCATACGTTGGCCAGGACATGGATACGTTACGATGGAAGGAGTGGGAACGAGAGCGGTAGCAGGGCCAGGACTCCTGGTCACTGGCATCGTAAATGAAATCAGTTGGTGCGCGAATCCTGCATGGGTCAATTATGCAAATGTCCTGCACTCGACTCGACTCTGCTGGTGCATACATGTACGTACATATATCTATGTACATATATCCCCTTGCGGCTAGGACATTGCAGAACGAAAGTGATTTGTGGCCGCCCGGCAGTGTAAATCTGTTTTCATATTAAGTATTTTAGCGGCAAATTAAGTTGGACGTGGGAGCACCCAAAATGAACCAACGATGGCGTGGATTCAAACGAAACATACTATAAATACTTTCTGCGTTTGAAATGTAATGCCCAGATTTTCAACTTTCACTCGGTGTGCCCCCCAGCCAGAGAGCTTTCCATTTCAACCCTCAAAAAGTTGCAGTTTAGCAGCCCAACAAATGCCCGGACACGTATGCGAAATGGATGGTGATGGTGGGAGAAGGACACACTGCAACAAACAAAAGATCTGTCTAGGCTCGGACTAAGGACTCTCTGCAACTGCTGAAGTTTGCTGTCTCATACATTTCAAGCACGTTCGCCACAGGAGTGGACTTGAAAAATACTATTTAAAATATTCTTTAATCAAATAAATATACATGAAAGAGGAGAAAATCCTTAATATTTTATTATATATTTGATGTTTATTAATTGATAGACGAAATAGTTTGTAAAATAATTCTGGAGCAAACATTTAATAGATTTTTATTGCTTTAAAATTATGTTGAATATTTAGTTAGTTATATATCTACTTTTTAAGAATCTGAACATATCAATATTTGAAAAAAATCAATCTTATTACTTCTAAAACCTGTACAAAGTTCTAACAATTTTGGGCCCCTTCGCTTTGAGCCCTCGAGGGTCGCTCCTGGGTCACCTCCATTGTTTGTCCATCGTCTGGGCAGGAGGGCTTTCATTCTTTCGCTCATTTTTCTTTTTTATTTTTGCCAATTCATGGAGCTTTGTCTGCCCCATCCTGGCTGCCTCGTCCTTCGTGCTTTGTCCTGGCCAATACGCTTGGCAAATAGCTGGGCAGGGCCGGCGCTCGTCGAGTCCTCAGCTCCTCATACATATGCATGCAAGTTTTCCGCTTTTCCACTTTTCCACGGCGAGCACGAGCCCCAGGCCCGAGGACGATGTCTGGCCGTCAGGATGTCGGCTTCCGCCGTACGTTCCCGGTCGGTCCTTTACGATGGTGTGTGTGCTCCTGCTGCTGCTCCTGAAAGCTTGGCTAAGCACCTGAGCAAACTTATTGTTAGCCTGCGCATTGTGTTCGATCGGAGCGGAGCGGAGCGAAGTGGGAGCGTCAAGGTTAACATAGTGTTGTCCTGGGCAAAATTACGACGTGTCTGCCAGGATAATTTTACGATTTCCTAGCCAGCCGAGAAGCGATTGCGGGGAATCGTCTAGGCCATTAAGCAATCAGCCCGTTCGGAGCTGTCCTTTCAACACCTACGACAGAAAAGGGAAACCGAGGCAGATGAGACACCATCTTTGTGATGAACGCTGCAATGTCGCAGATACAGATGCAGATACGGCCCCAGATACGGATCCAGATCCGGGCCTTGCAAATTACTTAAAAAAATACACACAAGGGCGGGGGGCATCCGAAACAAAAATCTCAACTGATGGCCGTCCACTCGAGCTGATGAGACGCTGACGATAAGGACGATAAGCGCTTACGCATTTCGCCATACAGAATCCCGGGAAAAGGGAAGGAAAGCGAGGTGAAGGGAAGGCAAAGGAACCAAGCCGGGGACACGTAGGGCCGGAACAACAATAGCAAAGAATACACTCAGCGAAAATCGGTATAAAATTGGGACAAATTTTGGTAATCCTTTGTTTTTATTCATATTAAAATGGGAAGTAAGTACATCAAATTCAAATGCTTTAAAAAATAGGTTATATTATTTAATGGCATATCTTAGAAGACTTCTTTTAAGTTTAGTTTAGACGACTTTTTTCTCTGTGTAGCATAACAAGAGAGTTAACGCTTTTCTCTCTCTCAGTCCTCTTTTTTGTGCGATTGCTGCGATCAGATAGGCGATCGTGTGCGACGGGGCGTGCGGAAAGCGAACTGTAGGGGTAGAGGCATGGGACGGTCAAAGGAGGAATGGGGTGGGATGTTTTTAAGGGCGTCACAGGGAAGGGACAGCGGCAGCGGGAACGGGAACGAGTCTCGGATCTGCGAGCGGCAAGTAATTTGATGTCATATTGTGTCACACACTCTGTTCCAAAGAGCCAGAGATAGATGTTCGCTGATAGCATCGAGAGAGGAGGAGGAGAGATTTCTGTCGGGGATCTCTGTAGTCCTCAGATGAATCAGAAGCCATGTCCTTGTTGGCTCCGCTCCTGTTTGTTTATGTCATAATCGTAGGCGTTGATTCGGTCTGGGTTTTCGGTAGATCACAGCATCCTTTACAAGCCACTCGGCTGATACACTCGTTGCACAACCGAAATTTGAGAATGCCAATGAATTACCAGAAGAAATACAACAAATCCCACAACTTATGTCACTCTTTTGATGATAAAGAAAACACCGACACTCAACTGTTATGCAGTATGGCAACTCGTTGTATTAAACATTTCAGAAATAGTTGTGTAGTAAATAAAATAAGCGAACGAAGGCTGAATATAATTAATTTTAATATCGCAATCCAGTTTGTTAGGATAACAAATTCGCAAACAAGTAGATGCTTGGATAAAAGCGGCTTTATACCCATATAAGAATTCCTAATCAGGCTGGCGTTAATTACTTTCAACATTAACTTTAATTTATACAAATTAATATTTCTGCATGTGTACCATTATGAAGAAAAGGGGTAAGTGAATATTAAAGGTGATTTTTTAGAGGTACAGGAAGAAAACTGTACTGATACCATTTTTAAACATTCTCCAATAACTTAGTCCAAACAGTTTCATAGAAGATACACATACAAAACCCTTAACTACTGAGCACTTAAGACCCTCAAATTATTCGTTTAATTCAACTGATTTTGGGCAGGCATTACTTTCTTTGGCTTACGGTTTACGGAATTACGTTTACGTATTTGTTTTATAGATTTTTTCCTTTCGCACGCGTTCATTTTCATTGCCTTTTGTTGTTGGTTTTGGGGCACTTTTTCGGAGCGTCTGCGGCGCTTCTTTAATGGTTAATGGTCAGTCTTGAGGTCTTCCAGATCCAGTCTCCTGGTCTCTCAACCTTTACGAGCTCGTCACTTTACGATTATTTGCTGGTTTTCGAGAGCATGAGTGTTTTGGTTTGGTCTTGCGTGGCGCATACAAATGATTTGATTTGCCTGAGATTTTCGGTGAACAACGCTACTCTTTATATATATATATATATATATCCAGATATCGCATGAGCCACACGCTGCTCTGCTTTTAAGCATGATTTTGGAGTTACTTCATTTGTCACTCTGGATTTTTTCGGTTTTATGGCTTTTCCCAAGAATTTGCCACAGCAGCCAGCCAGCCAGCCGAAAAGTTGACGCGTCGTCGGCTATTGACTTTGATTTTAATGGCCCTGGCCCTCCTCGCCTGTCTTTTGCCTAATTTCACTTGGCCAACGACGGCCACTGACCAACAGTTAACAGCTAACAGCCACCCCCTCTTTTTTTCTGCCCCCGATTAACACACGGTGAGAAAATGACATCATTATAGGATTAAATTTTATTTTATTGATGTGAGAAAAATGAATATTTATAACATAACTTATTTTGTATATTATAAAGTGAACTAAATACAGAATTATCATTTATGTTTTTAAATAGTCTTAAGATCTGAAATGTATCTTAATATATTACAAAATGTTTGTTCATTTCTAAAGATTTTCAGCTCTGCATTTCCGCTTATTTCTACAAATCTTTAATTTTCATAATTTATTCTGGAATTATCCTACAGCAAGATAATGGTTTGAAAAATCTTTCTAAAGAAAATGTTTAAGAGAAAGAAATCATATTGATTGAACTTATAAATATTATTATTTATCTCAAAGACAATGAATCTTAAAAATATGAAACATTTTCTTCAGTGCCCTGGAAGACTTTCTTCAACCGTATTTTATTTTGGTTGGTATCTGACAGATGGTTGTACTTGCTAATGAGTTCATTTTAAGTAGTTCGCCGCATTCCAATTGCTCGATTCGATTTGTATCTAAAAGTGCCTTTTAGACTGTGATTAGTTTTAATGGCCGGTTTTAGTTTTTACTGCCTGCACCAAATCGAATCGAATCAACACTCCATCGACGAAATTAAATTGCTATTTTAATGAGGCCCAAGAGCCCCAGCCCGATAAATAGTTAGATTCCAGGGATCGGAGGAGACCTGGGGCCATCCGAAAAATAAAAACGAGTGGAAATGGAAAACCATTTGACGCCCAATAACTGACGAATAGTTTTTGCGACTTTTCCGCAAATGAAGCAATTAACACGGCCCAGAAAAACAATAACCGAAAGCTGGGAAAAATGAATTGATGCAAACATTTTTCCGCAAGGCCATCGGAAAGTAAACACCGCTAACTGTTATTTATCACGCGCCTGTGTGTGTGCGTATCTGTGTGTCATGTATGTGAGTGTTTGCGGGCATGCCGAATGTGTGTGAGAGCGCCCCAAAGTCTACGCCACCAAATGTTTTTAGCCCGCATAAAAAGCCAGGCACAAAAACTTATCAAAGATGCAAATATGTTCCGGGCTTAAAGAGAAGGGTCACAAACTTTTGGCTGCGCTGCTGTTCAATACAACAAATATGTCGGCAAAAATATCTGCCCAAGAAATCTTTAAATATTTGAACAAATTCTAGAGAGTTTGGTTTAAGGGAATTAGATTTGATTTAAGTGGTTATAAAGTAATGTTACATATTGATGAACTTTCAGTGAATTATTCAGAGATTACAAGAAATATTATAAAAATGTATAATTTTTTATTGCGAAATAAACATTTTCATTCAGGAATTCATTTTATAATGGTTACATTTTCAAATATGATCATATTTTACTGAATTTTTCTAAATAAAGACCATAATAAATTTAATTAAATATTAAGGAAGATATTTCTATTGCTTTAATATATTTTCCAAATTTTTTTTTTAAGGAAAAATAATAATTTCTGAAAGCTGATATATTAACTTCCATTTAGTCCACTATTGCATTGGTTAAAATGAACAACAAAAATTTTTTATTCACAATATTAAATATATGTTGAATAACTTTATTTATAAAAGGAAATAAATTCTAGGTTTTTCTTAAATTCCAAAAGAAGCTTATGAGCTGGCACATTGAAATCCCGCAAACTTAAATTTTCCTGAAAGAAAACCTCGAAACCTTTGTCCAAAAAAGGTGTCACACACACACGCAGCATACAAAGTAGCACTCTCGCACACACATGTGTGAGTGTTGGTGCAATGCAAATATTTTTGACGTTCACTGAACTTTTGCAAAAGAGAAAATTATGCAAGCTTCCCGCAGTCTGTGTGCATATGTGTGCGTATGCGTGGCTGTGTGTGCGTGTGACAGCTGTGTGACAAAAATTATGGCAAACAACAACCCAGCATGCAAAGTTAGGAGCGCTCCGAATTATGTGTCTGGAAAGAGCCTTACTTCGGAGCGTTTTCGGAGTAAACACATATTTTAGAACGTTTTATGAGCGTTTTTTGAGTAAACACATATTTTAGAGCGATTTCGGACCGTTTTCTGAGCTTTAAAAATAAAGGCTCATAAAATGAACTTTTTTCTGAGCGTTTTCGGAGCTGTGGGAGGTAATAAAGAAAGTAAAAATCCTAAACGCATCTTTATGCTGAGCGATTTCGGAGCTTCAAGAAGTAAACACAAAGTAAAGATCATAATAGCATCTTTTTCCTGTGCGTTTTCGGAGCTATTAGTAAGTAAACGCAAAGGAAAGGGCTCGCTTAGAATAACGGAATACAGATTCTTGCGAAAGGGCAATGCTAAAAAATTTTCAGTTTGTGCATGACGAAACTTCAAGTCGGAAGTGTCAAAGTGAAGTGAAAAAAGCAGTGAAATCAAAGTTTTGAAAAATATACATAAATACGCAATTAAATGTAAATATATTGACTAGTTATAAATAATAAAAATTAATGTTCGAAAATTAAGCGGAAATGAGCCTAAAAAATAAATAATGCTTTTAGGGCTAAGCGACGCCGCAGTGAGTTTCCGCCGTCAGCTTAAATAATTCGTGTGAATTGTGAGAACTGGTAAGACACACTAAAATCGCTCTTTATCTTGAAACTAAAACAGTCATTTTCTATTTTAATATTTTAATGGAGGCCGAAATGCTAAACTATAATATTTCTGA